>BSBK01006609.1:267500-273599 GCA_027943335.1 Chamaecyparis obtusa | reverse complement strand
TGTCTATTCTCTTGCATGTGTATTTTAAGTGTTTATTTACTTCAGATCTATAATGGGTTATGTAGAAATGTCATATTATTGTATGCAAGTTTCCTATCAAAGGATATCCTGAAAACATTCAATATGGAAGATTCAAAAATGGTTGGAACACTGATGGCTACTGGTTGTAAATTGTCAAAAGAAGATGATACTAAAAAGGTGAATGAAATACTTTACTGATCCATGATTGGTAAGTTATAGTATGTGGTCTATAGTAGACCTGACATTGCACATTCAGTTGGAATTGTTGCAAGGTTTTCAACAAACCCCAAGGAAACACATTTATCTACAGTTAAGAGGATATTCATATATTTGAAAGGGATTGAAGATTTTGGTTTATTATACACAAGAGAAGGAAATTCTAATCTTAAGGTTTATATTGATGTTGATTGGGTAGGAAATATTGATGACATGAAAAACACTAGTGGCAGAGCTTTCTTTTTGGGAGAAAGGCTAGTGACATGGTTAAGCAAGAAACATAGTTGTATTTCTCAATCTACTATTGAAGTTGAGTATGTGGTAGCAACTATGAATTGTTCTAATATTGTATGGATCAAACAATTACTGGAATATATGCTTGAAGAGATTACTAATCTTATTACAATCTATTTTGATAACACTAGTGATATTAACATATCAAAGAATCTAGTGGTGCACTCTAAGACAAAGCATATATCTATTAAGTATCACTACTTGAAAGAGAAAGTACGGGATAAACATGTGACATTGGAATATGTGAATTCTAAGGATTAGATAACTTATATATTTACAAAAACCATTACTGAAGGATTCTTTTGAGTATCTATGAGGTAAGTTAGGGGTTCTTCCCTTATCCAATGTACATTAAGGAAAGATGCATATTGCATCATTCAAGGGCTCAATAGAATATGTCTCTTGTGAGTTGATGCTAGTATTTCACTATTTAGGTGAAGCTTGAAGGTGTGAAGGATGTTTATGACTACAATGGAAAATCTATATACTTAAGGTATATCTGAGAAGTTTATGTTTCTTTGGCATTATTTTCAAAGACGGAGAATAAGTCAATTGATGCAGAATATAAGTCTATTTATTGAAGAGGGAGATGAGTTACAAAAATTTAGAAGAATGAAGATGATTCGGTACATGTCAAAGAGGGGGAAGATCAAGAAGGATAAGCCAATTGATATAGTAGGGAGAATAAAGTAAAATTTAGATGTTAGAAGGAGAATATCATAAGGGAGATTAATATAGTAGGAGGCACACAAATTAGATGAGTATGGAATGAGAATGTTGTTAAAAAAATAGATGAAAGATCAAAAAAGGATAAGTTACTACACAGAGGGAGTACATAATATGAATGATAGTGAAGTGTACCATCATCAATTGAACACTAAATTTGTTAGTGTTTCCATCAATGACAAAGAGGGAGATTATTATCATAACTAATAATAATAATGATGATGATTTATTATCTGATGGAGTTGATGATGAAGATCGGCCAATATTAGAGGTATACATGATGATAGTAGAAATATTAGATCAGTTATAGTCTTGTCATTGATTTCAAGCAATTGATTTCTGATTTATATTATGTTGTCATATCATTCGGTAATGATATAAGATGAATGAGTTAAGGAGAAGAGGAAATGATAAATTGAGAAGTTGTATAACTTAAATGGGCAACTGATACAAATTGGATAATTATTTGATTATGTTGGTATGATTTTTTTCTACCTAACATATGATTATGTTAAGTCGATAAAGTATGGTGATAAAAGTTTTGACAACTCGGTAAGTAAATTTGTTATGGCTACTAAAATAGAAAAGTCACTTGGTAAGGTAAAGAGAAAATGTTGGTCTCTCCATAAAGTGGAAAGGTTTACGCACTGAGCGATGTAATCAAAATTTTAAGTGAAGAAAACTAAGCACGAAAAATATATTAAATATGGATGAATCGATATTTAATGATTAGCTATGATGAGTTGGATGATCGTGATGATGAGGAAATTTAGTTACAAGAGATATATGGTTATGAAAATTCAAGATGAAGATTATGGAAAGATCCAAGCATCAAAAAGAAGTGGAAAAAGTTAGAAGAAAAGTTCAAGTTCCTAGGTGAAAAGGAAACGTGTTACCAAGATCCAGATCCGATGATTAATGAATTAAATGGTCAAGATTGATTAAAGGAAGATGTAATAGATGAGATTAAGAGGAAAAATTATCTATATAAAGGATGTTCTTTTATGGATAATTGGTTGGAAAACTAAATAGTTGAAGGGTTACCAACTATTGCACAAGAGAAGGAATAGAGAGATTCCGAGTGAGAAAATAGTGATTTGATGAAGTGTTGATGCCAGTAGAAGATGAAGAATTGAAGTGAAGATTGAAGAGTGCACAAGGATCTAATTGAGCAAAGATAGTTGCACATATACAGGTCATTTTTATTCCTAATGCTTACTAGCATTTGTAAAAGTTAAATATCTTAACATGGTGGACTTAATAGTCTTATTATAAATCTTTGAGAGAGGTGACATTCTAAAAGAGTGTTCAAATCCCTCTAACAAGGCCATGCCTAATAGGGTAAAGATCCTAACAGATCTGAGGTTAATCCCTTAACCAGGTCACACCTAACAGTGTGTTTTGTAATCTTTAACTAGATTGGCTCTTGACCAGGCATACTTCAAAAGTGTATATTTCTTAGTGGGTGATATTTCTCACAATGATTTTTCACAAAGTTAGGTTTCCACATTAAATATTGGTTTCATACATTGTGAATGATTTGTGTGAATGATTTGTGTGAATGATTTACTGAAAATTATAGTTTATTTACTGTTGTTAGTAAAAATTGAACTGTGTTTCTACTGAGTGGTTACCAAGTTAATCAGAGAAAAGTATTTTAAGATATTTGTGATCAGGATTATTGATTCACCCCCGCTCTCCATAATCCAACATTTATATATATATATATATATATATATATATATATATATATATATATATATATATATATATATATATATATATATATATATATATATATATATATATATATATATATATATATATGTATGTATATGTATATGTATATGTATATGTATATGTATATGTATATGTATATGTATATGTATGTATGTATACATCTATATATGTATATATATAGATGTATATACATATATATATATATATGTATATGTATATGTATATGTATATGTATATGTATATGTATATGTATATTTATATATACATATCTATGTGTGTGTGTGTGTGTGTATGTTGGATTATGGAGAGTGGGGGTGAATCAATAATCTTGATCCCAAATATCTTAAAATACTTTTCTCTGATTAACTCGATAACCACTCAGTAGAAACATAGTTCACTATTTACCAACAACAGTAAATTAACTATAATTTTCAGTAAATCATTCACACAAATCATTCACAATGTATGACACCAATATTTAATGTGAAAACCCAGCTTTGGGAAAAACAATTGTGAGAATTATCACCCACTAAGAAATATACTCCTCTGAAGTACACCCGATTAAGAGCCAATATCATTAAAGATTACAAAACACACTGTTAGGTGTGACCTGGTTAAGGGATTAACCTCAGATCTGTTAGGATCTTTACCCTATTAGGAGTGGCCTTGTTAGAGGGCTTTGAACACTCTTTTAGAATGTCACCTTTCTCAAGGATTTATAATAAGACTATTAAGTCCACTATGTTAAGAGATTTAGCTTTTACAAATGCTAGTAAGCAATAGTAATAAAAATGACCTATAGATGTGCACCTGTCTTTGCTCAATTAGATCCTTGTGCACTCTTCAATCTTCACTTCAATTCTTCATCTTCCACTGGCATCAACACTTCATCAAATCACTATTTTCTCACTCGAAAATGTTGGTCTCTCGATAAAGTGGAAAGGTTTAGGCACCGAGCGATGTAATCAAAATTCTAATTGAAGAACACCGAGCAAGGAAAATATATTAAATATGGATGGAATCAATATTTAATGATTAGCTATGATAAGGTGGATGATCATGATGATGAGGAAAGTTAGTTACAAGAGATCTACAGTTATGAAAATTCAAGATGAAGATCTATGGAAAGATCCAAGTGGAAAAAAGAAGTGGAACAAGTTACAAGAAAAGTTCAAGTTCCTAGGTGAAAAGGAAATGTCTTACCAAGATCCAAATCCGATGATTAATGAATTGAATGGTCAAGATTGATTAAAGGAAAATATAATAGATGAGATTAAGAGGGAAAATTGTCTATATAAAGGATGATATTTTATGGATAATTGGCTAGAAAACTAAATAGTTGAAGGGTTACCAACTATTGCAGAGAAGAAGGAACAAAGAGATTCCAAGTGATAAAATAGTGATTTGATGAAGTGTTGATGCCAGTGGAAGATGAAGAATTGAAGTGAAGATTGAAGAGTGCACAAGGATCTAATTGAGCAAAGATAATTGCACATCTATAGGTCATTTTTATTACTATTTCTTACTAGCAATTGTAAAAGTTAAATATCTTAACATAGTGGACTTGATAGTCTTATTATAAATCCTTGAGAAAGGTGACATTCTAAAAGAGTGTTCAAAGCCCTCTAACAAGGCCACTCCTAATAGGGTAAATATCCTAACAAATCTGAGGTTAATCCCTTAACCAGGTCACATCTAACAGTTTGTTTTGTAATCTTTAACCAGATTGGCTCTTAACCGGTGTACTTCAGAATAGTATATTTTTTAGTGGGTGATAATTCTCACAATGATTTTTCTCAAAGCTGGGTTTCCACATTAAATATTGGTGTCATACATTGTGAATGATTTGTGTGAATGATTTACTGAAAATTATAGTTTATTTACTATTGTTGGTAAATAGTGAATTGTGTTTCTATTGAGTGGTTACCGAGTTAATCAGAGAAAAGTATTTTAAGATATTTGTGATCGGGATTATTGATTCACCCTTGCTCTCCATAATCTAATATATGTGTGTGTGTGTGTGTGTGTATATGTATATGTATATACATATATATACATTATATATATACATATATATATATATATATATGTATGTATGTATGTATGTATGTGTGTGTATATATATGTATATACATACATATATGTATATATATATACATACATATATATAAATATATATATATATATATATGTATGTATGTATATATATACATATATATACATATATATATATATACATACATACATACATACATATATATGTGTGTGTGTGTGTATGTATGTATATATATATATACATATATATATATATATATGTATGTATGTATGTATGTATGTATGTATATACATATATATACATATATATATATATTTGTATATATATACATATACATATGTATATATATACAAATATGTATATCTATATATGTATATACATATGTATATATATATAGATATATATATATGTATATATATGTATATATATACATATGTATACATATGTATATATATACATATGTATATATATGTATATATATACATATGTATACATATGTATATATATACATATGTATACATATGTATATATATACATATGTATATATATACATATGTATATATATGTGTGTGTATATATGTGTGTGTGTGTGTGTGTGCATATGTATATGTATATATATATATATATATATATGCATATGTATATGTGTATATATATACATATAGATACATATATATGTATATATATAGATACATATAGATACATATATGTATATATGTATATATATATATGAATAAGGTAAAATTGTATCATCTTATTGAATGGGGGAAATATGAGATCTACTTCTAAATCTAAATTTTCAAATGAGAGATCTAAATTGATCAACCAAAAGGTTAATGCACAATTGAATCAATCTATGGAGAATATGAATGAAGGAGAAAATTTTATATTTTCCTATTAAAAAATGTGTGTTTTAAATCTGAAATAATTGAAAGACAAGTACTAACCTCAAAGTAGGGAAAATCTGGAAAGTGTTGATTTCTGACATTTGTGCACAGTTTCGAACAATTCTGCAACCTGTTTCAAACTGGAAATGTCGAGACGAA
>BSBK01006609.1:182500-262500 GCA_027943335.1 Chamaecyparis obtusa | reverse complement strand
TATTTGGCTAAGGTTGAGAAGGAGACAAGTAGGAACCTAAAATGTCTTAGATCTGACCGAGGTGGAGAATTTACATCAAATGAATTCAATCTATTTTGCAATGAAAGAGGAATCAAAAGATAGATGTCTGCACCTAGAACACCTCCACATAATGGTATAGTTGAGAGAAGAAATAGATCTATCTTGGATTGTGTAAGGACATTGTTGATTGAAAAGAATGTGGGACATAAATACTGGAAAGAAGTTATAAGTACAGTTGTCTACACTCTTAACCAGGTACAGATCAAGAAAGGTACAAATCTGACACCCTATGAATTATGGTATGGGCATGCACCGAGTGTTAAATACTTTAGAATCTTTGGAAGCAAGTGCTACATATTAAAAGATAATAGGAATGGAAAGTTTGATGCTAAAAGTGATGAAGGCATATTCCTAGGGTATTCCACAAAAAGTAAAGCTTATAAGTGTTTGAACTCTAACACTAACAAAATTGTGGAAAGTGTGAATGTAAAAGTTGATGAGTATGCAGAAAGAAATGAAGTTGATAGCAAAAGAGAACCAGAAGATTATAGATCTTTTGTGTATATTGAAGAAGAAGAAGAGGCAAGTAATAAACTTGCACCTGATGCCAAGTCTCAGGTAAGCAATGCCAAGCGACGGGAAGAGGTTGTTGAGCATCAGGAAAATAGTACCGAAAGAGAAGAAGAACATGTCGAGCAACAAGATAATGTTGTCAAGTATTAGGAAGAGGTTGTTGAGCATTCAGAAGCTGAATCTGAAAATCTTGTTGAGGAACCTGATGAAATAGAGGAGAGAAGAGTTGAACCTATTTTGGCAAAATATGTAAGAAGACATCACAAGCCTGAATAGATAATTGGAGACAAACATACTGGAATTCTGACCAGAAGTAAGACAATGGATCCAACATGTTTACTGTGTGAATTTGAACCTAAGTCAACTAGAGAGGCATTAGAAAATGAAGATTGGATACAAGCAATGAATAAAGAAATAGACCAGATAGAGAAGAATGATACTTGGTCTCTGGTGCCGAGACCTGAAAACAAAAATGTTATAGGAACAAAGTGGGTGTTTCATAATAAGTTGAATGAAAAAGGTGAAATAACTAGGAACAAAGCTAGGCTGGTATGCAAAGGCCATGCACAAGAAGAAGGAATAGATTATGGGGAGATATTTTCCCCTATATCTAGATTGGAAGGAGTAAGAACTCTACTTGCATATGCTACTTATAAAGATTTCAAGTTTTATCAAATGGATGTCAAGTCTACATTCTTAAATGGTATACTAGAAGAAGAAGTTTACATAGAACAACCATAAGGTTTTATTGATCCAAACAGAAGACACATGGTATGCAAAGTGAACAAAGCATTATATGGATTAAAACAAGCTCCTAGAGCATGGTATGAGAGACTACATAACTACTTGATACAGATTGGATTTTCAAGAACAAATGACACAAGCAATCTGTACATGAAAGATGAAGAAGGTAAAGGTGTCTTATTGGCAAAAAATTTTGTGGATGATATTATTTTTGGTGGACAAGATGCTTTGTGTAAAAGATTTTCAAATGAAATGCAAACTGAATTTGAAATGAGCATGTTTGGTGAGATCAAATTCTTTGTTGGTTTACAAGTATATCAAATCAAGAAAGGAATTTTCATTACACAGTCTAAGTATGTTAATGAAATATTGAAAAATTTTGGGATGGAAGATTCTAGACCAGTAAGTACTCCTATGGCTACTAGACAAAAGTTATCTAAGAATGATGACGCTACAGAAGTGAACTAGATTTTGTACAGATCTATGATTGGAAAATTATAGTATGTTGTACATAGTAGACTAGATATTGCACTAGCTATTGGGATTGTGGAAAGATTCTCTGCCAATCCTAAGGAAACACACATGATGGTAGTAAAAAGAATTATGAGATACTTGAAAGGGGCTACTGACTATGGGCTATATTACAAGAAGGATGAGAGATTTGAACTAAGAGTATATACAGATGTTGATTAGGCAGGAAATGTAGATGACAGAAAGAGTACTAGTGGTGGAGCTTTCTTTCTTGGATAGAGATTAGTCTCCTGGACAAGCAAGAAACAAAATTGTATTTCCCAATTTACTACTGAAGCTGAGTATGTTGCTACTACAGTAAACTGTTCAAATTTGGTATGGATAAAATAATTGTTGGTAGACATGAAAGAAGAAATCACTGAACCTGTTGTTATTTTCTATGACAACACAAGTGCTATCAACATATCTAAGAATCCAATGATGCATACTAAGACCAAGCACATAGCAATCAAGTATCACTACTTGAGAGAATTGGTACAAGACAAAGAAGTTCAAATGGAATATGTGAATACAACGGAAAAATTAGCAGATATATTCACTAAAGCTTTAACTAAAGAAGCACATGAGTATTTGAGAATTCAATTAGGGGTCCTTCCCCTAACTGAGGCTGCTTAGTTAAGCTAGGAGCACTACATCAAATATGCTACAATAGAATATATGACAGATTGATGCAGAAGATTGTCACACTTTAGGACTGGCCTAGAGTTGTGAAGAAGAGCAAAGACAAGGAATCAGTCATAAGTAAGATGACAGAGGGAGAAACATTGAGCTACACAGATAATATCTACATCTGATGGATGGATGTTTTAGTTGCTGCTTTGGCATTTTTGTCAAAGAGGGAGATGAACTGAGATGATATAATAACACATGACATTGAAAGGAAAAGTAAGGAGATGATGAACTAAAATGAAGAATCAGGATAGATGGAGATATGGATATTTCTGACGGTCACATAAGTGAGGCTTATAGATTCTGAATCAGAAAGAAGCTAAGGATATTAAAAAAAATTCTGATGGACAGATAAGTTTAAGATTGGTTGGTAATCCATGTGTTATTTAGGTGATATCATATGGTGTTGCCATCAATGCCAAAGAGGGAGATTGTTGGAACTTGCAATTGAAGCAATTGTTGTGTTGTCATTTATGTCAAATCTTAACTGATAAGACTATTGCTACTTAGGAAAGTACTATATCTATTTGTGTGTTGCTAAGGGGATAGGCAAGGTTGGTAACAATAGCACCTAAGGAAATTTTGATTTATCTTGATACTACAAAGTGTACTTGACTATGTTGTACAATGATGAGACAATGTATTGTTTATCTTAGTAAGATTGAAGACTAAACTGGTAGGCTTGACCGAGCAAAAATAGAGAAATCATGTTCAAGCTGAGTGATGTTAGTGTCAACCGAGTCAGTGTATGCCGAGCAAAATTCTAGTGTCGACCAAACATCAGTTAATTACCGAGGAAGATAGTTTAAGCCAAGGAAACATTTTTAGTAATGATCAAGCTTTCTACATGAAGACCGAGTAGTTGATCATAGTATTTACCGAGCATCAATATTTTAATATTTGAAGAGAATTCAAATTTGGAGCCGACATTGTTGAATTCTTGGATTATGTAAAATGTGTTGACTTTATTTATTGATTGTTTGAAAGCATTTAATGCACTGAAAAATGTTTTATTGTAAATCTTTAAGAGATTTGAGATGTTTCTAGAAAATGAGCCGAAGAACATAAAGCGGGTAGATTCAATGAATCTGACCTAACCCTAAGATCTACGAAGGAGATTGAGTGGCAAAAGATGAGTTAACCTAATTAAGGAAGTATTAAGAGAACCTAAGCATTAGGTATGTGTGTGCATGGGTGAACAGAGGATGTTGGAAGGTAGATGTCATTGACTGTATAAGCATAAAAGGCTGAAGGAGAAGTGTGGTGATTGCTTGAAGAAAAGTTTCAAGCAGATCAGAGATGGAGATGGCAAAGTTTCAAAGTCAGTAAACCAGCATTTGTGTATGGAATTGGATCTAATATTTGCAAAGTGAGTTGTATGTTTCTTAGATCAATATTGTTGCTACTTTCTAACCATTGTAACAGTCAAAATCCTTTTAACAGAGGTTGACCTAACAATCATATGTTAAATCCTTTGAACAAGGTTGCATTCTAATGGAATGTATGTAAGTCCTATAACAAGGCTCACTTTTAATAGGGTGATTGAAATCCTTTAACCGGGTCACACCTAACAGTGTGTATTGTAACCTTTGACAAGGTTGGCTTTTAACCGAGCTCACTTCAGAAGAGTGAAAATAATAGTAGCATGTTACAAAGTGGTTTTTCCCAAATTGGGTTTCTACTATAAATCCTAGTGTCAATTCTTGTGTGAATGTTTTGGTTTAGAAATTTTTGTGTTTTACAAGTTAGATACAGTTGGCTAGTGGACTGCAATGTTATATGTTTCTATTATTGAATCAGTGATGACCGGGTTGGTTTTGGTTGTTAGATCTGATTTAAGGAAACATTTTTTAAGTTTGTTTTATACATCTAGACCCGAGAATAACTTATTCACCCCCATCTCTATTGTTCTAAATCATATTAACATATATATATATATATATATATATATATATGCATGTCTCTCGCTATTCCCTCTCTCTCTCCTCTTCCTTTCCCCATCACCATCTTTGTCTATTCTAAGGCCTAATTATCCTCCTTCTTGAGTTGTATCTCATCTCTCTCACCATCCCTTATCTCTCTCTGCCTCATCTTTCTCTCTCTCTCTCTCTCTCTCTCTCTCTCTAAGGACATTTTTACATAAGCAAAACCTGTACGCATTATATAAAACTATGAACATGGTGCATTTAAGACCAATATGAATGTTGCACCTTTATCTCAATAGAACCCATGTGGTTTTTTACTAAACATAACCCATACGCATTCCATTGAGCTAAATATCATTCCCAATAGCCTAAAAAACAATATTGCAACTTTTTCCAAGGGCCCGCTACTATTTTTAAGCTCTTTCTGGTGATGGTATCAGACAAAGTTTCATATTTTTTTGTCACGTGATTTCAAATGATTGATTTTTCTTATTTTTGGGTTCTTTTGGTAATTAATTATGGATGTTCATTGTGATATTATGTGTAGGATTATTGATATCAATTATGGGAAAGAACAAGAGAGGAAAAATTGATCAATAAGAGGCAATAAAGGAAAGACAAAAGTAGCATATGAGGAGATTACATGAAGGTACATCACCTAATGCACCTAATGCACCTAATAAAAATGATGAATATGCAACAATTTAAATTGATATGATGAATGAACCTAATGCACCTAAAAAATGCAATGAACATACACCATCTCAAATTGATGTGATGAATGCACCTAATGAAATTGAAGAACATACACCATTTCAATTGATGTGATTAATGAACCTAATGCACAAATGAAATTTAAGAACATAAACCATTTCAATTTGATGAGATTAATGCACATAATTAAATTGAAGAACATACACCATTTGATTTTGATGTGACTGATGCACCTAATAAAAATGAAGAGCATGCACCAACTAGAACACCTCCTAGAATAATTCGTACGAAACCAAAGTTTCTAACTGACATTGATGAAATTTTTTTAAAGCTAATCCATGATAAAATTTCTAAAATAACTAGTAGAAGATTGGTTAAAATGATGTGGAATAACTATTTTGAAAACTTAAATCAAACTAGAAGATACCAATTAGTTTTTGAAATGATTACAAATCTGAAATTTAGAGAGAGAATGAAATTTTTGGGGTTAAGAGCAAGCAAAAATAATAGTGAAAGAACCATTGTGAGAAATCTATTTGATGCATACCAAGTCATTGGTTCGAAATCACATACTAAAGATGATAATGTTACTCGACGTGTCCTCACATCAACCATAATAGGAAATAAAATTTAAAAATATCATTTAATAAGCAAAATAAGCAATTCATTAAGGATAAGTAGAACAACATTACTCAATACCTTAGGGAGGTGAGAGAAAACTGAGGATCCTAACAATAATTATCTCTAGGGATTGTCGGGTAGATTCCCATGCAAGGACAAGGTTATTGTTGATGCACTAAGAACATTAATTGAATTTTTTTGGCATGAAAAAATAAGGGTTTCACCCAACCAAAGAAATGTTGTTAGAAGGTGAATTGGATCGAGAAATCATGAGCCACATCCAAAACACTATTTATATATGACTTAAACACAATTTTATGAAATATTTCTTCAAACCTTTTGATGTAGGAGCATCCTAGGTGTAAGAGAAATCTTGCATCACCCAAAAATATTTCTAGTTTGTTTTCAATAAGGGTTATCTTGTGCAGAGTTGCTATTTATGGAAACTTACTATTTTTAGTATGTTGGTCATACGAGGTCGGAATGTTCTGATTTCACAGGTGGAGGTTCATCTTAGTCATATCATCCTACCAGTTGAGTTTCATTATCATATCATTTGTATTAGTGAAGTTATTGAGGTTTTTGGGTATGAAATGTTTGAGATCAATTTTGAAGGCCTTAGAGGCTCCGGATCGTGATTAACCCCCTGCTTACTAGAGTTTGCACAAGTTAGGCACTGTAGATCAGGTCCTGTCATTTCTGAAAAGTGGTTATAATAGAAAAACAAACCTACAGTTAGAAAGTTATGGCCTCCGGAAGTTGGGGTACCTAAAACCATATTTTGTAATTATTTGGAGTTGACCCTATGTAAAATAAAATGAAAATAAAATAATTCTTAGGGAAGTTGGCCTTAAGGGCTAAATTTCTAGGAACTTCTCGGGCGGTGGAAATTGCCTATATAAAGAAAGCTCGTAGTGTTGTCTAGGGCAATTCTGGGTAGATCTGGGTAATGATTTGAGGCTTTGTCCTACAAAATATTGTAAGGGAAAATCATGCCCATGTGGCTTTGCATATTATAATTCTGAAATTTATAATTCCATATTTGTGGAGATAATAAGAAGCCCATTTTTTGTTCTTGCAAATTGTTGTTGTTTCTCTATTTATGTTATGTGTTTGTGGTATTAAGGGGAGCACCCTTCATCAAGTGGTATCAGAGAAAGATTTCTTGAGTGTGTAAACAATTCACCGACTATCAGGCAGTTTGCACCAAGACCGTGGTTTAGGGTTTCAGTGATAAAGCACAAAAATGTCTCCACGAAGGGAACATGGTGGAAGAGCTGGTGGTTTGACACCTGAGGTTAGAGCACTCTCGAGACAAGTGTGAGCATTACAAGAAGAGATTTGCAGAGGAATGAATCTTAATGTCAGAGATGAAAGCGAGGATGAAGCCGAGAAGAAGGAAATTCTGATCAAGAAGGAGAAGGCAAAATTCTGAACCAGGAGGAAGAAATACTTTTTCAGGTCATTTCCAAAATAGGGAAAAGACCTAATCTTGAGGTTCATGCATTTTCAAAAAATCTTAACCCAGAGGAGTTGATTGACTGGATCAATGAATTCGAAGAATATTTTGAGTATGAAGACTTTGAGGATCCTGATCGGGTCAAGTTTGTGAAGGCCAGACTGAAGGGTCATGTGAAGATCTAGTGGCAAGAGATTCAATTGGAGGGAAATAGAAGAGGAAAGGATAAAATCACAAGATGAGATCGGATGGTGGATAAATTGAAGTGACAGTTCATTCCTATTGATTATGAGCTTGACCTACTGAAGAAAATGCAAGGTTTGAAGCAAGCTGAAAGATCTGTTCAAGAGTATATGGAGGAGTTTAATTGAATCCTCATCAGAATAGGCCATGCAGAAGCTGATAAGGAGAAAGTTTCTAGTTACCTTAATGGGTTGAGGTAGAGCATTCAAGAGGAGTTGAATTTGGTTCGAATGAATAGTATTGAATAGGCATACCAGTTTTCCCTTAAAGTAGAGGAAAATCTGAACAAGAAGTTTGAGAGAAGACAAAACGGAAGAGGTCATGGTGGAAGATCTGGTGGATAGTCATATGGAGGCCGAAATGAAGATCTAAAAAATAAGGATGAGGACAATAGCAGTCAAAATCAAAGAGGAAATAATTTCAATCATTTCCATGATCAGAATAATAGAGATCATAGGGGAAGAGGAAGAGGAGGCTTTTGTGGAACATGTTTTCACTATGGAGAAGAAGGTCATAGGGCATATGAATGTCCTCAATGCCAAGGAAGGATAGATAGGAGAACTGAAGGCCAGGCTAGAGCACACATGTAAATGAAGATGCCAAATCATCACATTCTAAAGATGCTGAAAGAGGGGAAACACTAATTAACATAAGAGTCCTGTTGAGTGGTGAGAATGAACGTAAGCAAAGGAGGAGCTTGTTTCACACCAGGTGCAAGTGTGAGGATAAGTGTTGCGATGTGATTATCAATAGTGGAAGCACTGACAATTTTGTGTCAGAAAAAATGGTCACAAAGTTGAAGCTCAAGAGACAAAAACATCCACATCCATACCGGATCGCCTGGGTGTAGGATGACCACAAGATCATGGTCAATGAACAGTGCCTAGTAAAGTTCAAGATTGGCAGATACCATGATGAGGTACTATGTGATATCATACCTATGGATGCATGTCATATGTTGTTGGGTAGACCATGGTAGTTTGATAGGCGTATTGTACATGATGGTTGTGCAAATACCTATTCCCTGAAAAAGGATGGAGTGTGACATAAGCTAGAGCCATTAAAGGACACAGAAGAAGAGGTATGTGGTAATCCAAGAATAAATTTTATTGATGAAAAAAAATTTCTAAAGGGTATGCGGCATGAGCATATGTGTTTTGCTTTAATTTCAAAAGTTGGTAAAGAGGAAGTAGAAGATGTACCTATAGAAGTTGTAGATTTGTTGAATGAGTTTCAAGATATTGTATCTGATAATGTGCCTAATGGATTACCACCAGTAAGGAAGATCAGTCATCATATGGACTTGATTCCAGGAGCCAGTTTTCCAAATAAGGAAGCACACAGAATGACACCAACAAAAAGTGAAGAGCTAAACAAACAAGTACATGAGTTGTTACAGAAGGGGTTGATTCGAGAGAGCCTAAGTCCATGTGATGTACTAGCAACATTAGCACCGAAAAAGAATGGAGAATGGAGGATGAGTACAGATTCTAGGGCTGTAAACAAGATCACAATCAAGTATAGGTTTCCATTACCATGGATGGATGATATTATGGACTATTTGAGTGGAGTTGTGTATTTTTCAAAGATACATCTGAAGAGTGGATATCATCAGATTTGAATCAAAGAAGGAGATGAATGGAACACTACTTTCAAGACAAAGGAAGGACTGTATGAGTGGTTAGTCATGCCTTTTGGGCTAACCAATGCATCAAGCACTTTCATGCGGCTCATGAACGAGGTTCTGAAAAAAATTTTAGGTAATTTTGTCATTGTTTACCTAGATGATATTTTGATCTTTAGTAAGACATTGGAGGAGCATATGATGCATATTCCTTTGGTGTTTGAGAAGTTAAGGGAAGAAAAATTGTTGATTAATTTGAAGAAGTGTAGTTTTGTGAAGAAAGAGTTAATGTATCTAGGATTTGTAGTTTTAGTAGAAGGTCTAAAAATGGACACATAGAAAGTGCAGGCTATCCTTGAATGGTCTACCCCAAGGAGTGCTACTGAGGTAAGATCTTTTCATGGTTTGGCTAGATTTTATAGAAAATTTATCAGGAGTTTTAGTAGTATTTGTGGACCCTTGACTGAAATAATGAGAGGAGATAGAAAAGAGTTTAAGTGGACTACTGGAGAAAATAAGAGTTTTAAACTGTTGAAACAGAAAGTTATAAAACAACCTGTTTTAGCACTTCCAAATTTTAATAAGATGTTTCATGTAGACTGTGATGCTAGTGGTACTGCAATAGGAGTTGTTATGAGCCAAGAAGGTAAACCTGTTGCCTATTTTAGTGAGAAGTTAAATGATTCCAAGAGGAAATATTCTATTTATCATCAGGAATTTTATGCTATAGTTCAAGCATTAAAGAAGTGGAGACACTATCTTCTTCCTAAGGAGTTTTTTTTGTATACTGATCATCAAGATTTGCAATATTTGAATAGTTAAGGAAAGTTGAATCAAATGCATTTGAAATGGGTTGATTTTTTGCAAAGTTACGCATTTGTTTTGAAAGACCAGAGTGGAAAGTCTAATAGGGTTGTAGATGCACTTAGTAGAAGGCAACTATTACTAACAAAGATGTAGATTGAGGTGGTTGGGTTCAAGGAACTCAAGAGTTTATATCCAGAGGATCCTGATTTTGGTGAAGCTTGGAAAGCTTGTAAAGAACCTGTTACTTTAGATAGAATGAAGTGGTTGGATTTCATTATTCAAGATGATATGTTATTTAGACAGATTCAGTTGTGCATTCCATGAAGCTCTATGAGGGAGAATATCATCAAGGAGAAGCATAGTGGAGGATTGGCTGAACATTTTGGTCATGATAAAACCCTTGCTTTGGTTAGTGAGAAATATTACTGGCCAAAGTTGCAACAAGATGTCAAGAAGTTTGTACAGAGTTGCAGAATATGTCAGATGGAAAAGGGAGTAAAGCAGAATATAGGGTTGTATCAGCCATTTCCTGTACCAGAAAAGCCTTGGGAGGATATCAGTATGGACTTTGTTCTTGGTTTACCAAGGACTCAGCAGGGAAATGATTCAATTTTTGTGGTAGTTGATGTTAGAATAACTGAGAGGGGGGTGAATCAGTTATCTAGTGTCCCAATTCAAAATGTATAATCCAAAACAATTCTACTACTTCTGCTACTCGGTAAACATATAACTACTTTTACTGTCTATGTCTTTACCAATTGTCAGTCTAAACTTTATAACAGTTACCAATCAAATCTAACATGTAATATGCAAAGTATGATAACAAACAAATATCACAATCAACACATAACACAAGAGATTTAACGTGGAAACCTTGTGAAGGGAAAAACCACCTGGGACTGGCAACCCAAAATTGTTCACTCTTCTGAAGTGAGGTCGGTGAAGACCCAACCTTGTTAAAGGTTACAAACACATTGTTAGATGTGACCTTGTTAGAGGATTTTAGACCAAAATTTATCATCCAACCAGCAGTCACTCTGGGGTTGACAGGATAATAATGTTCACTCTATGAATGAAACATCAAAAGACTTTCATAGTCCACTCAGTTAAGAGATTTGACTGTGTACAATGGTTAAATATGTAACAGTAGATGATCTGCCTTGAAACAACTTCAATTGCAGTTTACAGATCAATGTTCAGCTCATTCAAATCTTTTTGATCAATATACCACTTCAAATTCAATACTATATCAACTTATTGTCCATTGGTAATTACTCTCTATAGCTTGGTATTTGTTCTGCAGCTTGATTATTATTAACCAATATGATCAGAATGCATGAAAACTTGTTCACGCGATAATTGTGTAGTATCTTCTTCTTCTTTCGGTGATGTTTCAACAAAGAAACCAATATCTCTTATATAGACGAGTAAATCATTTTCTTTTCCTCCATCAAATTTTGCCACTTAATCATATTCATAGATTTTGCTGCTTTAAGCATCCTCGGCTGATGTGTTAGTAACACATTTCAATCTGCTCCATTAGATCTTTCTTGAATTATGTTAGCCGTCGATCTTCATAACAAACCTTATCTATTACCTCGATTTCATACACTTTACAGCTCATCACTTTATCAGCTAAAATAATCATTTAATTCCTTTCTGTTCTACTCGGTTAACAAAAAAATGCATCAGTGAACACAAGCTTAGTTAACACTATGCTCCATCGGTGTATACTAGAATGCTTTATTTACCGACAACACTGCTTTGTGTCTTTCAACTCTATTCTTCATCATAGATGAATGCAACATAATAAATTCAATTTCATCAAGTCATAGACTCATCAACAAGTTACTCAGTGTATTCCTTATCCTCATCTGACATATACATCTTCCTCATGTAGATATTTATGTTCTTCATCTCTTTCACCTTTCTTCAGATGTGTCGGTATAGTAACTTACAAGATAAGTATTGTCAAGCTAGTTGACATAAATGACAACATAATACTAATTTAATCATCTTGCATATCTAATCAGAAACTCCTTAGTAATCTTGAATTACAGATTCTCCATTTAGGTTCTAAATCAGTCATAGTTCATCAATCTCTCCCTTTGGCATTGATGGCAACTCAAGTAATATGAAATGTACCATACACATACCAAACATATATTCTACAACTCTGTAATCAAATGTTGTGTAAGCTCTCCATGGCTTAATATATTTAATCACTATGTTACTAAATAACATTATAAAATATAGCTTTGTCATTCTGTAGATATAATCTTTTCAGCTCTCAGGTTCATGTTCCTATTTATTTCTTTCAGATTATCTCTCCCTTAGATAGTTCTCATCGGTGCATATCTCTCCTTTTCCTTTTCATATTATTTATCTCTCCCTTTGACAACAATGCCAAAGAAACAAATAAACAATCAGCTCTTGTAGTAGCTAAGTAACTCTCTATTGTCCAGTACAATCTTTGTATCTTTGTATATTGATATCCCAATTTGTTTCAATTCTTCAAACTTAATCACAATCTTGAACAATTATCCAAAGTGTGAACTATTCTGCATCAACATGTGTGATCATCTGATAAGATTAGGCTAATGAAACATCCAGATCACATTAGTGACCGATAGACAGGGGACAGACCCCAAGTCTAGTCCTCAAATATTCAAATGTGTCCTTCTTTAGTTGTACTCGGTTAAGCACATATACAACTGTACTGACAGCTTCTCTCCAATATGTCTGAGCAACATTCTTTTGTATCATTAGTGTCCTAGCACAGTCAATGATTGACCTGTTCCTTCTTTCAGCAATCCCATTCTGCTGAGGTGTTCTCGGTGTAGAGACCAGTCTCTTAATACCATGCTCATTACATAAATTAGTAAATTCATCATAGATAAATTCACCTCCTCTATTAGATCTTAAGCATTTTAATTCTTTTTCAGTCTCTTTTTCTAATTTTTCCTTATACCACTTAAACATCTTAAATGCTTCAGATTTCTCTTTCAAGAACATAATAGTCATCAGTCTAGTATAGTCATCAACAAAAAAAATAAAGTATCTATCACCATAATAGCTCTGAGTTCTCATAGGACCACATAGGTCAGTAGGAACCAACTTAAGTATCTTCTTTTTTGAGTAGTCTTTGCTCTTAAAACTAGACTTAGTAATCTTACCTTTCTGACATTCATGGCACCTAGCATGATCCAGTTTTGACAAGTTAGGCAACCCTCTAACTCTTTTCTTCTTACTAATCTTGATCATGTTATCAAAATTCACATGACATAACCTCTTATGCCACAACCATCCATCTTCATCTTTCATTAGTAAACAAGAAGATTGATCAACATCAAGATAAAATAGATTACCTCTGGATTGTGTACTGGTTCTGACAAGTCTTCCTCCATTATCATAGATTCTTACCTTTCTACTCTCAAAAGCAAGTCGGTGGCCTGAGTTATTCAGCTATGCCACACTTAACAAATTATAGTTTAGTCCATCTACCCAATATGCATTTTCACATTTTATGCTATCATTAATCATCAGTGAACCTTTACCTCTCACCATACAAGGTGCATCATTCCCCATTCTAATAGATCCTCCATCATATTCATCAATTAGATCAAATTTCTCTATATCACCAGTCATATGATGTGTACAACCACTGTCTATGATCCATGTATCATTTCTGCTTACTTTAGAGATTAGTGTTGTTTCTTCATGTTTCTCTTCTTCCTCTGAATCATATTTCATAGCTACAAATACTACTTCTACATCATCATCAGTGTCAAATTTAGATTCAAATTCTTCGGCTATGTAACATACCTTTTTCCCTTTGTCATAGCTATCTCGGTTATCTTTGTTGTTGTGTCAGTAGTCTTTGTTGACTCTTCTCCCATAGCTTCCTTCGGATCGATCTTTGGATCTATCATCATCTTTCTTATTCGGACATCTAGCAGTGATGTGACCAACTTCTTTATAATTAAAACATGCTAAGGGTAACTTGCCTCTATACCTTCCCTTACCTTTGGGAAATCTTCTAGCCATAAGAGCTTCAAGCTCATCAAGTTCATCATCGGTATTACTATCACTATCATTATTCTTATCATTCCTGCTACTAGACTTACCAATCTTCAAAGAAGACATGAAAGCGGATTCAACAAAAGGTACAACGATGTTGTCAAAATTATTCTATTCAAAGGTTGTAAGCTTACCGATCAGAGTGTCAAGAGTAAGGTTGGATGTAGCCCTTGTTTCATGAATTGTAGAGATCCTGATCGCATAAACTAGCAGCAAAGTTTTGAGAATCTTGCTTATCACTGTTTCATCATCAATAACTCTACTGGATGCTCTAATAGCATGTACTACCTCTTTTAGTCTATTTGTGTATTGTACAATGTTCTCACCTTCTTTCATCTTCATATCATCAAATTGACCTCTTAGGCTTTCTGCTCTAGCTCTCTTAACATTCGCATCTCCACTATATATTAGAGTCAGCTTGTCCCACATCTTCTTAGTTGTATCACAACCTTTGATGTCTTCAAATTCGGCATTAGTACAAGCAAAAACAAGTTCCATCATAGTAATATTGTGTTTATGCATGTCCTTCAGTTGATCAAGAGTTAAGGGACCAGTGGTCGGTTCAATGTAGCCATTCTCCATCAGTTCTAGTGCAGAAGTCCCAATTCCAGATATGTGCAACTTCATCTAGCTTTGCCATACTATGAAGTTATCTTTGTTTAGCTTTGGCACTTCCCTCTTATACATCTTGAGACCTTTTTGCTAGAGTCCTTAAAACTCTATTCTAAGCAATTGTCGCTCTGATACCAATTGTTAGAATAATTGAGAGGGGGGTGAATCAGTTATCCAATGTCCTAATTCAAAATGTATAATCCAAAACAATTCTACTACTTCTGCTACTTGGTAAACATAAAATACTTTCACTATCTGTGTCTTTACCGATTGTCAGTCTAAAATTTATAATAGTTACCAATCAAATCTAACATGTAATATGCAAAGTATGATAACAAACAAATATCACAATCAACACATAACACAAGAGATTTAATGTGGAAACCCTGTAAAGGGAAAAACCACCTAGGACTGACAACCCAAAATTGTTCACTCTTTTGAAGTGAGGTCAGTGAAGACCCAACCCTGTTAAAGGTTACAAACACACTGTTAGGTGTGACCTTGTTAGAGGATTTTAGACCAAAAGTTATCATCCAACCAGCAATCACTCTGGGGTTGACAGGATAAAAATGTTCACTCTATGAATGAAACATCAAAAAACTTTCATGGTCCACTTGGTTAAGAGATTTGACTGTGTGCAATGGTTAAATATGTAACAGTAGATGATCTACCTTGAAACAACTTCAATTGCAGTTTACAGATCAATGTTCAGCTCATTCAAATCTTTCTGATCAATATACCACTTCAGATTCAATACTATATCAACTTACTATCCATCGGTAATTACTCTCTGTAGCTCAATAATTATTTTTCAGCTTGGTTCTTATTAACCAGTATGATCAGAATGCATGAAAACTTGATCATGCAATAATTCTACAGTATCTTCTTCTTTCGGCGATGTTTCAACAATGAAACCAATATCTCTTATATAGATGAGTAAATCATTTTCTTTTCCTCCATTAGATTTTGTCACTTAATCATATTCATAGATTTTTTCCTTTAAGCTTCCTTGGTTGATGTGTCAGTAACACATTTCAATCTACTCCATTAGATCTTTCTTGAATTATGTTAGCCGTCGATCTTCATAACAAACCTTATCTATTACCTCGATTTCATACACTTTACAGCTCATCACTTTATCAACTAAACTGATCATTTAATTCCTTTTTGTTCTACTTGGTTAACAAAGAAATGCATCGGTGAACACAAGCTCGGTTAACACTACGCTCTGTCGGTGTATACTAGAATGCTTTAGTTACCGACAACACTGCTTTGTGTCTTTTAGCTCTATTCTTCATCATAGATGAATGCAACATAATAAAGTCAATTTCATCGAGTCATGGACTCATCAACAAGTTACTCAGTGTATTCCTTATCCTCATCTGACATATACATCTTTCTCATGTAGATATTTATGTTCTTCATCTCTTTCACCTTTCTTCAGATGTGTCGGTATAGTAACTTACAAGATAAGTATTGTCAAGCTAGTTGACATCAATGACAACATAATACTAATTTAATCATCTTGCATATCTAATCAACAACTCCTTAGTAATCTTGAATTATAGATTCTCCATTCAAGTTCTAAATCAGTTGTAGTTCATCAGTTGACAGATTTTCAAAGATGTCACATTCCATTCCCTACAAGAAGACTAATGATGCAGTTCATATGGCAGAATTGTTTTTTAGAGAAGTAGTGAGACTACATGGTTTTCCAAAGAGCATACTTTTAGATCGGGACACTAAGTTCATTGGATATTTTTGGCGCACATTGTGGAAGAAATTAAAGATAGATTTGAAGTTTAGTTCATCACATCATCCACGGACTGATGGACAGACAAAGGTGGTGAATAAGAGTTTGGGAAATTTGTTTAGATGTTTAGTTTGAGACAAGCCAACCAGATGGGATTTGATTTTACCATAGGCAAAATTTGCATACAATAATTCTATCAACCGGAGCACTGGTAAATCACCATTCTAGATTGTATAAGGAAGTAGTCCCAAAAATGCATCTGATTTGAGAAAGCTAGATAAAGGAGAGATAAGTAGTGCTGAAGCTGAGGATTTTGCAAAACATTTGAAGAAAATCAATCAGGAAGTGAAGAAGCACATTACCAAGATGAATGTGTAGTATAAGGCTAAGGCAGATGAGAAAATGAGGCATAAGGAATTTCAGGTTAGTGATGAAGTCATGGTTCATTTGCGGAAGGAGAGATTTCCAGTTGGTACATATAATAAGTTGAACATGAAGAAGTTTGGGCCATGTAAGATACTAAAGAAGCATGATTCAAGAAATGCCTATGAGGTAGAATTGCTTATTGAGCTAAATATTTCACTAGTATTTAACATTTCAGATTTCATAGAGTATCATGAAGGGGGTGTTGAAGATGAGGTCACAGAAGCATAGTGGAGTATTCTAGCAACTACTTTAGCTACCAAGGAGATTGAAGATATACTGGACAGTTGTGTTGGCAGAAGCACAAGGAACATGACATATGAAGAATATCTGGTCAAATGGAAAGGATGACTTGTTGAAGATTCATCATGGCTAACAAAGGAGGAGGTTAACCATCTTGGTTTTCCTCTTCACACCTGAGACGTGATAGGGTCACTTCTCAAATTACCTTGGGTGTCTGATGCAGGAGCATCCTAGGTGTAAGAGCAATCTTGCATCACCCAAAAATATTTCTAGTTTATTTTCAATAAGGGCTATCTTGTGTAGAGATGCTATTTATGGAAACTTACTATTTTTAGTAAGCTGGTCATACAAGCTCAGAATGTTCTGATTTCACAGGTGGAGGTTCATCTTAGTCATATCAGTCTACCAGTTGAGTTTCATTGTCATATCATCTATATCAGTGTAGTTATTGAGGTTTTCGGGTATGAAATCTTTGAGCTCAATTTTGAAGGCCTTAGAGGCTCCGGATCATGATAGACCCCTAGTTGACTAGAGCTTGCGCAAGTTAGGCACTGTAGATCAAGTCCTGCCATTTCCAAAAAGTGGTTATAATAGAAAAATGAAGCTACGGTTAGAAAGTTATGGCCTCCAGAAGTTGGGGTACCTAAAACCATATTTTGTAATTATTTGGAGCTGACCCTATGTAAAATAAAATGAAAATAAAATAATTCTTAGGGAAGTCAGCTTTAAGGGATAAATTTCTGGAACCTTCTCAGGCGGTGGAAATTGCCTATATAAAGAAGGCCCGTAGTGTTGTCTAGGGCAATTACGGGTAGATTTGGGTAATGATTTGAGGTTTTGCCCTACAGAATATTGTAAGGGAAAATGCTCATGTGGCTTTGCATATTGTAATTCTAAAATGTGTAATTCCACATTTGTGGAGATAATAAGAAGCCCATTTTTTGTTCTTGCAAATTGTTGTTGTTTCTTTGTTTCTGTTATGTGTTTGTGGTATTAAGGGGAGCACCCTTCATCACCTTTCCTTCATATTAAAATTATTCAAAGATTTATTTAGATGACAAAACCATTTTATGTTAAGATTAATCATGCATGTACTACACGTTGTTGTAGGGTCCATGTTGGAATTTCCATGCATTTTGATATTTTTTATCATGTATATTGTACTTTGCACACTAACGATGTTTTGTAGGAATGTGGTCTACAAACACCTCCTAAGCCACCAAGAGAATTTATTTCAAGTGTACTATGTAAATGAGATTATGGGTGCATTTATTATAAGATGATGTGTTTGAAAGGTTTTTGTCCTACACGTGGTGGTTTGCAACAGTTGCATTGATGCCTACATCTAGATAACACACATGAAATTGGTAAGAAACTAGTTTCTTTTGGAAAATACAAGTCAATCACATATGGTGTTAAAGATGGAAAATAATTAAAGAGGTGTGAGTTAGTGAAAAAGGATATGTGCTTAGCTGATTTTATGAATATTTTTCAAGAGAAACTAGTTTATGAGTACATAGGTCATACATGTAGAGCTAAGTGGTTAGATGAAAAATTCAAGTTATGTAAGGGCAATTTTTCCCTCAGTACTATTGTCTATGTTGTTTATTTTTCTAAGAATTATATGCTAAAACCTCAAAATCAAGTATAACCTATGTATCACCATTCTACACAAGTTACAATTTTTTTACATATGGCATTAATGGATACACATAATAGCATAGAGGAGGATATAAAGGTTATAAGAGAGTATCACTTCTATATCATTGATGATTGTACTCATTCATCAATGTTTATGCAAGGATGATTTATAATTTTCTATGAAATTTTAAGGGAAACATATATAAGATACAACCAACACATAATATGGTCAGACAATTGCACCTCACAATTCAAGAATGCAAGGATGTTCTATTGGTTGACTAGAATTTTATTGAGGCTAGGCATGGAAAGGGAGAGCATGATGGTGTGGAAGCATGTGTAAAAAGAGCTCTTGCCAAAGAGGAATTGAAGTATGAAGGTGGTGTAGTGTTAATAGATGCAGAAATGATTGTGCAATGGTGTAACTCTATGATGGGACCAAGTAATGTAGGTAAATCTATGGTTTGTAGAGATTTTTGGTTGATACGTGAATCTAACATTGTAAACTATCTAGATTGTTATAGACTAATGAGATCAAGTGACATGCATTCATTTAGATGTTCAAATGCAACACCATTAGCTATTTACACTAGACAAATTGTATAATTTTTTTCTTTTTGTATGAATTTTTTGTGAGATGAATGTGAATCATAAGCGGGGGTTGACCAATGGTCTTATAGACCTTTAAAACCCCTTGATACATATCAACTTCCTAGAGAACTATAATTGAACTATATTGGAGTATCAGTGGATTTTGACCATGTATCTGACCTAATTGAACTTGGTAATTTATGAATTTAATACTTAGGAAAAATCAATTTTAAACTCATTTTATTACACTTTACAGTGATTTTGGTACTAACTTATCCTTATATAAAATGCAGGTCATGTGTATGCAGTTATTGTAGACTAGAACAATGAAAAAGGAACATATTACTTTTTGTGTCATTGTATTGAGGCCAAATTTTTTTTTGAAAACTACAATCAATGATGGAGAGGGTATTGAGTAGCCAATAGGATCCGTTGTTGTGATGGGGAGATGGCTTAAAAGGTAACCTATCAAAAAATATAACTTGTAGTTGTTTGAGGACTTTGAGACCACTTAAACTCATTTTATTACACTTTATGTTGATTTTGGTATTAACTTATCCTTCTATAAAATGAGGTACCCTATCAAAAATTCTAATGTGTTGTTCTTTGAGGACTTTGTGACACAAACATTTTCTTCATTACTCTAACCTTGTTGTTGCAACAAATATTAAATTGCTTAAGTATCATAGTAGACCTCTTATCAAGAATTTGTGGAAATTTTGTGAATCTGACCATGAGGCAATACTTGACACAATAAGGGTTAGAGCCAATCTAGAAGGTTCACTTGATTTATTTTGGGCCATCTAGATGAATGATTCTGCAAAATGGTAGAATAATTTTGATGATTTTGTATATATTTTTTGTGAAACATTGTAACTTCACTTTTTTTGTATATATAAATGGACATGATGTGCTTTGTGTGCATATTTGGAGCCCAAACTTTGTATATATCAATGGTGATGAAATGTAATGCACATATTTAGATGCCAAATTTTGTATATATAAATGGTGATGAGCTTTCATGTGCATATTAGATGCCAAATTTTGTAGATAAAAGTGGTCATGGGGCTGATTTACAAATATTTTGAGGCCAAACTTTGTATATCCTAATCTATACCATTTGATTATAAATACATATTGAATTTTATATCATTACATTTGTATATCCTAATGTGTTCCATTTGAATATAAATACATAAATGAATTTTGTATCATATCATTCATGATGTAATAAAGTGAACAAAATATTGTCATTATGCAAATTAACAAAGGGTAACAAGACACAACACAACCTTAATACTTTGGAAATCAGTTAATTTAGGATGCTCTCAACATGAAGGACTGAGGACAATCAATGTTCAAATACACTGGGACACACTAAGGCATTCAATATGTATAACCAGAAAAAAAGGATGTGACCCCAGCATGGCTACTTGGGCCAAATATAACAACAAACCTTTCAAGGCTTGGGACTTCAAATTTATGATGTTTACACTCTTAAATACCTTTATCAACTCAAAAAAACCATAGAAACAAACACATCAAACCATTTAGTATCATTTGCTTTGTAATCACCAATTAGGCCTTATAGCCCTATTCAGAGGGTTCTTTGACCATAACTTCCTAACCTCCTACCATAGACCAAAACAAAGACTTGTTTCAAATACCCTTTTGAAAGTTTTTAAACATATCTAAATATTGGCATGGGGTCCTTTGGTGTGGATTGGTCAACTTTTGACTAATCGCACTTTTTAAGGGGCAATTAGGTCTCATTTACAAAGAGACTAGCCTCAAACAAGACCTCCAAAATGAACTAGTGTTTGGAACATATCTCATTTGCCTCCAAACTATGGATTCCACCTTTATTTAGTGCATAAACCACTCAAAATGACTTAGTTCTACCTGTTTTCACTCACAACCATAGGAAAACAATGATTTTTGTGGTATAGATAGTGCTAGGGCATCAAATTTCTCTAAGCCATACATTCCATTCACTTTGAAACCAAAAAACTAGGCATCTTGGCAACAAACACCAATGAAGTGCTCCATGGTTCTCTACACTTAAATATATAAGAAAATAGTTCAAATTAGGCAAATCCAACATGAAGACACTCTTGACAAACCCCACAATCATTGGATGTGTCAACTTGCTTGCTTTTACCATAAATTACCCTGAAGGCTAGTAGCCCTGATCAAACACAAATTTAATCATAACTTTTGATACAAGAGGGATATCCACAAAATACTTAGGGCTCTAGATACCCATTTGAGAGTTATTGAACATATGTAGAAACAAGGTGTAGTTTTTTTTGTAATAGATGCTCAAATTTTGACTAATTTTAAAATTGATTAGGTCTATTTTCCAAAGAAACCCTCCTAAAAACTTGCAAATTTTAATGAACAACTATTCCAATGGCTTGTATTAATCACAAAACCAGAAAATATACTTAGTTTTGCCAACTAAACACATTGGATTACTTCAAATCTTCATATTTCTCAATACAGTCAAGTTTTGACAATCAACACGCATAGATTAACGAGCTAGGGCATCAAAATATTATGGGCTATATTTCATATTTTTTCATAAGTTTTAGTCAACATCATTTTAAAATAACACACATCAATTTATTTTTACACATTGAGAATATTATCAATAGGCATTGAACTAAAATTGACATATGCCATAAAAAAAATGGAGCGGCGGGTGCAAGCACAATGGTCAGGAAATGGAGGGTTTCGTAGATATCAGGGGCTAGAATATGGGGGATGAACCAAATGTGGGTGGCCTTTCAATAGGATAAATCCCCATAGTTTTCAAGATCCATGAAGGTCACAAAGGAATGGCTAAGGGAATGCGAGAGTTTTTGATGCATTTTCTCCCAGTGTTGAAACACAGAGTGGTTGGGGCTAGGACAAGAACTGACAACACTTCCATTCCTAGGAAGGTTTCTCCCACTCCTGAAGAGATTTAATTTCAAGCATATCGAACATAAGTTCTGGTGACCAAAATGTCAGACTGGGATGAACAAGGAAGCCCTTTCAGTGAGTAATAATATCTAGTTTGTCAGAGCTTCCTCTATTTTGATAGATAACAAACAATGGTTGGAATCTATTACCTTTCTAGAATACAAAGCTCTATTAATGAAATGGACATGGTTGTGGCCTTATTTAAGTAAGATCAAAAACTAGTGTAAGGAGGCGTGGGGGTTTGTCAGTTCTCTCAAAACTTTGTCTAATGGTTTTAGCTTAATAACATTCCCTTCTAAAGAAGATAAAAAATGGATTCTGGAAAGTGGCCCTTTCTTGATGAATGAGAAAGGCTTCTATCTATGAGATTGGTCCCCAAATTTTGATCCTCTCAAAGAAAATATAAAGGAACTCCTGATTTGGTTTAAGCTCCATAATCTTCCTTAGGAATATTGGGATGATAAAACTCTTAGGCTCATAGGTGACAAGCTCGGGACCTTTGTTAAATTGGAGGAAGTGGTAGATTAGAATGACCTATCTATGTGCATTAATATCCTTGTATTAATTTAGAAGGGCTACAAGTTTCCTAACATTATCATCCTTGGCTCTGCATAAGGCGAATGGAAGCAACCTCTTCTGACAGAAACACATGAGGAAGGGAACCTTGGAAAGGTTTTTATGGAGATGACTACTCTAGACAAAGGCAAAGGCTTAGAATCTGACAAATTAGTGGAGGAGATCATTAAACACACTGAATGCAAGAATAGCAAGATGGATATGGATCTCCTTTTTGGGGAAGAAATAATGAACAGAAGGATCCACCAAGATAATAGTCTGGAAATGGTGGATGGGGATGATGATAACATTTTAAATGTGATTGATGGGATAGGGAAAGAGGGGGTGAACAAGAACATAGATTGTGAACTTAGCTTCTCAACTCAAGTGGTCAAGGAGACTCCCTTTTCTCGAAGTCATGATGCCACCAAGGAAGCCCAGTTGAGAACTGGAAGTGTGGATGGATCATAAGTTGACAAACTTTCAGACAAGATAGTGAAGCAAACACAAGAAAATCTTGTTTTATGCTACTAAAACAATAGTGAGCTCACAAATCTTACCAAAGAGGGGATGAATTTAGTGGATTTTGTGCTAGACACACTAGACGCAAGAGAACCAATGGTAAGCACTAGCACCAAGCTAAACTAGATGGACATAAGCTTCAAACCACTTGATGACATGGAGCCTAATCCCCAAAGCATAGTTAGATGCTTCCCCACATCAGCTATAGATGTATAACTATATGTTGTAGATCCCTTATTCATAGATATTTAAATTTCCCTTATAATAAATTTGGATAGCTCCTTTGAAGAGGCAATAAATAATGGGGATAATGTGGTTGCTTAGGATTCAAATTTCATTTTTATGGAGGAAGGGGAAGAGGAATACATTCTAGGTTTTGATTAGATTCTAAATATCCTATACCAACGAGCTATGGAAGAAACCCCATCCATGCTCACTAAACCCAGGATAGGGGAGAAAGGCAGGAGAGGTGATAGAACAACAAGAATGAAGTTGGAATGGCTAAGAGTGCAGTAAACTAGACAAAACTTTTGAGATTAGGAGAAGGCTATGCCTTTTCCTAGTACTAATGAAGCTCCTTTCATGGAATATCAGGGACTTTAATGCCCCTCACAAGATTAGCATGATAAAGTGATGTCTTGATAAGGTGAGGCCAAATGTAGTATTTTTGCAAGAGACTAAGATTAAAGTAGAGGATGTAGAATTGTTCAAACAAAAGTTTAGCAGATGGAATGGGACCTTCTTAGAAGAAGATAGTGCTTTAGGGGGTTTAGGGGTCTTGTGGAATGATTCCACTATTGGTGTGCAACTTGTGGAGAAGGGATGCAATTGGTAGTGAGTCAAGATCTCTTCCAAATAGTTTTTCAAAAGATTCTATTCAATCAATGTAGATGGGCCCAACAATCCTACCAAGAAGAAAGTGGTTTGGCAAGATATCTCAAACAATCTTGGGAGACATAAGGAGGACCCTTTTCTCCTAGGAGGATACTTCAATGCTATCCTTTTCCTGATAGAAAATAAAGGAGGTCAAGGATGGGCGGGGAAAAGCTAGAAGGATTTTGTCAATTTCTGTATGACAAATTGTTTAGTGGAGGTGGAGCTTTGTAATGGGGATTTTACCTAGACTAATCGAAGGAGTAGTTTCCTCAATATTGTGGAGAAACTGGATAGGTTTTTACTTGCTAGCCCTTGGGAGACCTTGGAATGGTTATGCACTATAGAGATTGTTCCTTTCTCTGGTTGATACCACTTTCCTATTTGTGTTTGCTTTCAAGAGGACACTACTCTTGAGCGAGATCCTTTCAAATTTGAGACTATGTGGTTTTGCGACATCACCCTTGTGGACAAGATTACTTTATGGTGGAATTCTTCCCTGATCAAGAAATGTAACATATCTTTTATCTTCTTTAAAAAATTGAAATTTATTAAGAAACAATTAAAAATATGGAATAGGGTAGAGTTTGGGAATGTCTTTATAGAAAAATTCAAACTGGAAAAAGAATTAAATGAGCTAAACCTGGCAGTAATTTCTGATGGGATGGGTGAGTTGGATTTCATAAAGGAACTGGAGGTGACAAAGCAATACTCTGAAGTGTTGGAAAGAGAGGAAGCATTTTGGTGACAAAAATCAAGAGAGATGTGGTTGAAGGAAGGCGATAGAAATACAAAGTTTTTTCACAACTTAGTCAAAGTCAAGAGAGCACAAAATAGAATTTTATCTATTTAGGATACAAATGGGAACACTCTGTAGAAAGAAAAGGATATAAATAGGGTGGCAGATTCCTTCTTCAAGAACATTTTTTATGTGAATCCTTCCAACTTGGCTAGTGATTTTAGCATCTTAGAAACAATCCCTAGTTGCATCATAGAAGTACAAAATACTTATCTCATGAGACCTGTCACTTTAGGGGAGGTTAAACAGGATCTTTTTAGCATGTGTGGGGATAAGGCCCCAGGACCTAATGGCTTCCCTTTAGTTTTTTTCCAAAAAGCTTGGGAAATTTTGGGTAAGGATTTGTGGGAGGTTGTGGAAGAATCTAGAGATGGGGGCTTCATTCTTAAAGATCTAAACAACACTTTTATTGCATTAATTCCCAAGAAATAAGAGAGGCTTACCTTCGATGATTCCAGGCCTATAGCCTTTTGGAATACCACTTATAAGGTCATTGCTAAGGTAATGGATAATAGGATTAAGTTGGTCCTTAACTCAATCATTTCACTAGAACAAAGTGGATTTGCACCAAATAGATCCATTTTTGAAGGGGTCTTACTAGCTCATGAAGCCATATATTCAATTAAAATGGTTGGCACATCCAAAATGATGATCAAATTAGATATAAAGAAAGCCTATGATAATGTCAACCGAGATTTCCTGCTGAAAGTTCTGGAACGCTTTGGTTTTAGTCCAGAGTGGATAACATGGTGAAGAACTGTATTTCTATGCCTCATTTCTCAGTTCTTGTTAATGGAAGCCCATATGACTTTTTTTACTCCACAAACAGTATCATGCAGGGTGATCCAATCTCCCTCTTCTTGTTCATAATCATGGTTGAAGTGCTAGGAAGGTTAATCTCTAGTAAAAGAGAGAATGTCCATTGGAAGGGGAATAAAGTAGCTGAAAGTATTGATCCCTTATCCCATTTACAGTTTGTTGATGACATTTATCTTATGGGGGAGGTTTCTGTAAGGGAATCAAGGGTGATCAAAAACACACTAGATAAATATAGTATTACTTTAGGTCAAATGGTAAATTGGAATAAATCTGAAGTTTACTTCTTTGATACTACGGTCTCACAACAACACCAAATTTGTGGAATCTTGGGTTTTAAAATGGGGAAACTACCAAACAAATATCTTGGTATTCCTTTGTTTGGTGGGGCTTGTAGATCTAACTTATGGAAAGAACTTATTGATAGTTGTTTTAAATGATTGGAAGGTTGGAAAAGTAAATGTTTGACATCGGTTGGCATAATTCTCATGTTGCATGCAATTATCTTGGCCATCCCAATTTATTCAATGCATTGTTTAAAGGCTCCAAAGAAGATTCTCAAATATTTGGAGTAGAGAATGTGGAATTTTTTTTGGAATGGTTCAAATAAGGAGGACAAGATCCCTTTGATGGCATGGGAGAATATATGCAAGCCGAAGAGGAGTGGTGGTGCAGGAATCAGGGATTGGAGTAAAATGAATATAGCTCTGGGAGTTAAATTGGTGTGGAATATATACACAAACTCAGAGAGGCTGTGGGTCAAAGTGTTGAGAGAAAAATACCTTGATTCAAAAGAGAAGGATAGAATTCTAACAATTAGAAACCCCCCTAAAGGATCAACAATGTGGAATTTCATTTTGGGATGTAGGAATGTACTAACTGACCACCTAACATGGCAAGTAGGGAATGGTAGAAAAGCGTTGTTTTGGAATGATTCTTGGAACTAATATCCATCTCTCAAACACAATGAAGCATATCAAGATCTAATTTTTTTTTCACTAATAGGTTGGGTTACAATATCTCTGATTACATGGAATTGAAACATTCCCAGTTTGGCCCACATTGGGGTTGGAAGAGAGTGGATGACTTAGGCCTTTCTATTCAAGATGTCACGATGATGGAGGAATTTTTACAAAGTAAGAGACTTGAGCACAAACAAGGATGATAATATTATCTAGTGTGTGGCTAAGAGTGGACAATACTATGTTAAGATTGTTAGATTAGGTGAAAAACTAATCTCTCAAGAACACCTGCATGCATAACCTTGTCACATGGAAGAAGCAAAGCACAGAAGCAAGAAAAATCATGGAGGCCAAAAAGCCAAAGACATCTTATGGACATGCAAAGAGCAATCTCTATTATGATCCAATAAGTCAATTAATGAAATACAAAGAGGGAATCCTTATAAAAGGATACCAAAACCCTAAAGGTGAAAACCCTAAAGAATAATGAGATGCCTAAGTCTAACTTAAGTGTAGAGAATAATAGACTAATAATTAAATAAATTAATTATTAGCTATAATATGACTACTCTAACACCCCCCCTTAAGTGTAACTTAGGGAGAAGCTAAACAACTAAGGACTAAAAGATGCATGAAAACAAAAATGCATGAAAGAGCTATGGGTCCCGGCAACAAGGCCTGATCAGGTACCCAAGTACAAGAAAAATAAACTAGATGAAGGAAACAAAGCCTCCAATCTAGGGAATGTCCCAAAGAAAGGAACAAGAAAGAGCATGAAGCATCTCCGAAGCATGTCTGAAAACTCTGTCAAAAGATACTGCTGGAACCCCCACTGAAGTGCATGACCAGGTAGAGAAGACAAAGTCTGAAGAGCTGATCAATCAAAGAGGTGACCTCCAAAATAGGAATGAATGAGTGTCTATATAGTAGATGATCCATCTCACCGAAATGCATAGGTGCCTAGCCACTGCATCCGCCTAGTACATAGGAACAAAAACTGAATACGTAGATCACTCAACCGAACCAAGGAAGCAATAGAGCCAACAGGTGAACCCCCCCATAATGCTGAACTGGGAGAGGTGACAGGAACACTGAAATGCGATGCCAGAAACAGCTGCAGAAGAAGAACCAGGAACACCAACAGTGCAACAGAAGCACACACACAGGATAAAGGGCGGTGTCATAGACACAGTCTACATGGGCTAATGTCGTGGAAGGTACGCTCACTTGACAAGAGTGGATGCGCCTATAGTGGCAAATGCATCAGAATCCCCCCATGGCACTTTATAACTGAGTGCGAATACTAAAACTGAACCAGGTGAAAAAGATCCCAGAAATGCAGAAGAGGGCACTTTATCTCAGTGCGTTTACAGAACAAAAATACATCAGAAAGAGTATGCAAGCTCAAAAGTCAGAAAGAAGAGTGCACTAAGAAACCAGAAGAAGAGATCCCCGGACCTGTAGAACCAAGCACACCACCAGAGGGCATAAACTGCATAACTCGGAGGAGTGAAAACCTAGAGTAGAATCTAGAAGAAATACCTCTGCCACTAAATAGTACACAGAATCAGCTTTCCGACGATATCTCGTTTGCCGAAAAAGGAGTCCGGATGAGCCAGATATGACTCCCGGAAGGCAAAAACAGACATCAGACTTCAACAGCAAAAAATGATATTGAAATGGCAGAACCCAAAACCTTAACCTCCATCATCGAAAAGAGCTCAGAAAGAGCTTTCCGACGATATAAAGAAGTCAGAAAACCGATACCGTATGCACAAGATACGGCCAAAAAACCCAGCTACCCCTAGAAAAAGCTCTAAAGGACAAAAAAAAATATACTTTTTTAAGCCCCGGGGGCTGGAATTAAAAAGCCCCTGGGCGCATGGCGCATGCAGGGGGCTGGAGCTGGAGCTCCCGGTCGGTCATATGACCGGCCGCTGGCAATAGAGCCCACGGGGGCAGCAAAAGGCCGCAACCGGCGGGGCGGAGCTCCGGAGCGGCGACCGGGCGGAGGAACCAGCGGAGCAGGGGCCGCGGAGGGCGGCGGAGCCGGGAGGAGCCAGCTGAGCGGGGCCGCGGAGGGCGGCAGAGCCGGGAGGTGGTGCAGAGGAGCGGGGGCCGCGGAGGGCAGCGGAGCGGCGGTGGGGGCCTGAGTGGCCGGAGGCGGCGGAGCTGTGGAGGCCGGAGGGGCCGCTGCCGGTAGCGGCGGAGGCCGGAGCCCGCAGATTGGCGGCGCGGTGGCCGCTGGTGGCGCGGCGGAGGAGCGCGGGTGGCGCTATGTAAAAAACATTGGCTACGTTAATTTCAAATGCAAAAATCATTAAAAACAATGATTTTTTAAATATTTTTTCTCGATTTTCGAGCCGTACGGCCTTAGGAGGGCAAAAATTTTCTCCCAGAAGTCACAGTGGCCAAAAATAGCAAATTTTATATGATTTTTGACTCTCCCGAACCTTCTGAGCGCAATGGCAGCGTCCGTTTTTGCTCAAAATACCCCCAAAAATTTTTATTTTTTTTTTGCAGGCAAAAAAGAAACAAAAAATAACGTCTTGCTTCTGAATCACTTCAACAAAAACACGAACAGCGAGCAGCAAGATGGCTCTGATACCATGTTAGATTAGGTGAAAAACTAATCTCTCAAGAACACCTGCATGCATAACCCTGTCACATGGAAGAAGCAAAGCACAGAAGCAAGAAAAATCATGGAGGCCAAAAAGCCAAAGACATCTTATGGACATGCAAAGAGCAATCTCTATTATGATCCAATAAGTCAATTAATGAAATACAAAGAGGGAATCCTTATAAAAGGATACCAAAACCCTAAAGGTGAAAACCCTAAAGAATAATGAGATGCCTAAGTCTAACTTAAGTGTAGAGAATAATAGACTAATAATTAAATAAATTAATTATTAGCTATAATATGACTACTCTAACAAAGATTGGATAGTAGTTGTTGGATGGTTCAGATGTGCTAGTGGATTGGCTCACTAAAATTTTTGGGGGAAATGAGTGTTTACCTAAAGCTGACTCCTTTTCCTAGCTTGCTACTCATGGTAGAATTTGAACTAGAGAGTAGAGGAAACATTATGGTTTCATGGGACCGACTATTTGTGTTTTGCGTGAAAATGTGAGTGAAGATGTTGATCATCTACTCTTACAATGTGATTTTTCTAAGGCATGTTGGGAGATGTTGATAGGGAAGCTGGGGTGGTTAGGCCCTATGCAAAACTCTATTAAGGATGTGTTTTTTCTCTAAATTATGGAGGATATGCCCTTCTATTTTGATATGGGATCTGTGGAAGGAATGTGACAGAATGATTTTTCAAGGAAAAAAGGAACATTTGGACAAAATTAAAATAGGGATTAACTCCTCGATTGAAGAGATTTTGAGTGCTGCTACAACACAATTGAACTCTAATATCCCCTTCTCAACACAAGATAAGTGTATTCAAGATGCCTAACCTAGAATTAAAATCAGATTTAGTTAGGCTCATCCTTGTAAACTGAATAAGGTGGCTTCTAAAGATGTTTTCTTGGAATTACCAAAGTAGGGGTGAATTAAGTTAAATTTCGATGGGGCCACGAAGGGAAACCTAAGTCCCTCAGGTGTTAGTGTCATTGCTAGGGATTGGAGGGGCAACACTTTGGTTGTGGCTACTCAAAAGCTTAATTGGGGAACAAACAATATTGTTGAAGCCAGTGCTGCCATCCTTGCTTTACGGGTAGCAAAATGGATAAATTTTCAAAATATCCACATCGAATTGGATTCACAAATAATCATGTAGGTTATTCAAAAAGGGGACACCATTGCATGGCATCTCAAGAATTTTATTCATATAATTATTGAGCTATTACAATCTTTCACTCATTTTTGCATTAGTCACGTACAAAGAAATGGCAATAAGGAGGTCGATGTCTTGTCAAAGTGGGTAGTAAATTTGGAAAAAGTTGATGAGATTTGGCTAGAGGATTTTTCTCACACTCTTCCATTGATTAATAATGATGATCAATCGATATGTCCTCGGCCAAAATTAGATGACTGCTAATTTTATAAGTTTATGTTTTTCTTTCCCCTTTTTTTAATCTAACAGTGAAGTGGTGTGTTCTAAAAGGAATGTAATCTTTTCCAAATATTTGATGACAGAAGCAAATTGGTTGGCATAAAGGGTAATAAATGTTTCATCATTACAAATAAAGGTAAGTTACATCCCCAAAGCTTTAAAGCTAAAGTCGTAGTCGTCCAAGAACAAACTTCTTGCACAACAAATTTTTTTCTAAGTGTGGTGAGTAGACTTCACAATGGAGGCAACCTTCTTCATTGACACTACAAAATAATAGAAGGGCTTTAAGGGACTAGTGAGCTGGGAGATAATGTTTGGACTATTTTTTCACAAGGACGAGGTGGTGATTAAAGTGACATTGGATGTTCTCAGGAAACAATTTATGGAGAGAAAGATGAAGTGGAGACTAAATGTGGTTGTTATTTCGATGATAATTACATTGGGTTTGGAAATCAAGGAAGAAGTTGTGAATGTGAAGTGGGTAATATCAAACCTCTTTAAAGTGGATTTATTGTTGGGTTTGGACTCCATCCTAGAATGGGCAATTCCAAGAATTGGGTCGAACATAACTGAATGCTTTGAGGATGAGGATGATGTGAGGGTCTACAACCTTGTGCCCTTTGTTCACTGGTGGGGAAAAGTGGATAAGGGTGTCTACATGGCCGACATTGCCACGACCTAGGGGAGACTTAAACAAGCATTACAAGATCATGAATGTGGGGTTTCCCCATTCTAGTACAAAAAAAGGCATAGTCAAGGAAAGGAAGGAAGCATAACCCATGACAAATAAGAATGGTGGTTGAAACTCATTTTTTGAAAGTTTTTTGGGGCAATGGTGAAAGGTTAGTGATGATGAATCTACATGCAACACTTAAGTTTTTTGGTTATCTTTACTTGGTTGCAAGAGGTGCCCACCTCTTTTTTGACTGAACTAAGAAGCAACACCATGATGAACATCTACTTCAAATGCATATGATAATCCTGAAGCTCAACATTGAAGGATGGCAGCCTGCAAAGAACAGTAAGGCCCAATGTTTGAGGATGAATTTCAGACTGGAAGTGACTTTTATGTATATTTTAAATTTTAGCATTATAAGATTGTTGGGGGTTAGGTTTATGTTTAGTTTCCCCCTTTTTAAATTGGTTTTATTAAAGCTTAAAAGGCATAGGTGGATCTTTTTAATGGGCAAGTTTAAGCCCTAGTGTAATCCTTATGTATTTTTTTTTTATCAATAAAAATATCCTATTACAAATCAAAAAAAAATTGACATATGCCATAGCAAATAAATGCCCTGGATATTTGTTGAATTATGCATTTTGTGTTTCTTATTACAATCAGGAGAAGAATATTACTCTCCAAATGGTTTTGGCCAATAACATTTGTACTCCCTCTTTACAAATATTTCTTCCCTCATCTTGCTAGCTATTGATACTAATAAAGTGAATCTTTGCATTTTTGCCATATAATGGAAGAAAAATGGTTTCCTAATTAATATATGTTTAAATACTACATCCAATAAAAATTTCTTTTATATTTCACACTAACCCTTTACAACATAATATGTCTACAAAAATTGGCATTTACTTGCATGAGGACATTATATATTATAGAAATCTCGCACAGAAGTAGTTGGCAAGCTACTCAAAAAGTAGTAACTAATTGCAAATGGGATCATAAAGATGCTTTAATAAACTAGTATCTCATTTACTCAAGAAACATCTGGGTTCATCTGCTCGATTGGGGCATGTTTGGGACCTGACAGCCTCCATTTAAACTTGAGTCTCTGGAAGAAATTATATTTGTCAGTGGAGGAGATGAACCCACTGGATCTGCAATAACTTTATACTCACTAGGATTTCCATTTCTCTTCAATTGGAATACTCTTTCTAAAATTGATTCTACTCTTTTGCCAATTTTGGAAATCAACGGGTCTATCTGTGGACCTCTAGGGAGTTGGGCACCAAAATGAGAACCTTGAGATGAATTAGGAAGCTCTCTACAAAAGAGATCAGTACCTTGAGAAGCCCTCCACATGTCAGCTGAATTAAAATATTTGACTATAGATGGATACCCTTTTTTGTATTAAGAAACACTAGAGTATTTGGGGGATTCCAACTTCATTTTATTTATGAAGGCCATGAGGAGCTTACTGAAGAAAATAGGTAGGGAGTCTCTTCTAGAAGCTTCTTCAAACCCAAGAGGAAGGAGAAGTGGAAGTATTAAGAAAAAACATGTCATCACAATGAAGATATGACATTGACCAATTACATTAAGGAACTGATGAATGGATTGAAGAGTTACAAAGGCAGTTGTTACATCATCATCATCTAACATAGGCTCACACATGTATCTTACTTTTTATGATTTTACACAGTTAGAGCATGCAAGGGACATCACCGATAGGGTATGTCATTGAGCATTTTGACATGTTGAGAGGCAAAGTGGGACCATTCCTAGGGTAAACCCACCCAACCAGATGTGATCAAGGTGTCTGTTCGTGCCCACAATAAATAGAACATGACACTAGTACATTTGACATCATTTTTCGACCGTTATTTTCGACCATTAATGAAAATGGTTTAGGTTGGTCGGGGTATAGAAGGAAAAAAAATAAAAAATTTTAAACTATGCCCGTGTTCGTCGAACTTTCAACCACTATAATGAAGGTCAAATTTTTTACGAATACGGGCATATTACTTAAAAAGAACATTTCAATTCTCATTTTCACTTTTAACGGTTGCAGCGAGCGCGCGAATGAGGATTGTCGTTGCTAAGCTAAGGAGCAAAGTGGAGCTTATTCTTGAAGAGCACGCCTACACCCGAGGTTAATAGCTCATTTCATTACTATCTTCCATGGAGTTTGAGGTATGTTAATCCGTGTTTGCTACATTTCATTACTGCGCACTGCATTGTCATTTTCTTGTACTCATCTCTGGTAATGTTGCTTGATATCTTTGATGGATTTTGATCCTGAAGTTAATAGGTTCCCAACTCATTCCATTATAGCATTTATCATTTCGTTAGTTACATATATGAAATGTACCCAATTTAGGGCTTCGGCCTTGAAGCATTAAATCGGTATCCCCAAATTCTGAGCCTTCTGATTACTTGCATACATTACCTTAACTTGTTCCCCTTCCAACAGCATTGGATTCCCATGGAGGAGATACAAGTTAAGGGTTGAGTCCCATAACAAAGCCAATTGGAATACCTTCGAACACGGTCTATCAAAGAATGGAACTCTATGGAAAAAATGTAAATAATACTACACAATCAAACTTAAAAATGCATGAGTATGAATTTGGGGTGCATTATCCAAAGTGTAAGTTTCTAACTAGTGGCGGACTATGTCTTAACAAAACATTTAACCACACAATGAACAACAGTCACAACAAATACATAGTAGTCTAGCAGAACCTGCAAATGTAAATTATGGGTTTCTATAATAACAGGGACTGCATATAGTTCCAAAACACTAGTGCTCGTTTAAGCAAACTGTTCCATAGAAACAATAGATTCCAAGTGGAGATGCATTAGGAACCTTATTGTCATTCACTAAGATGTAATAGAAGTTCCTTTTCATTCATTATTTGTTTGAACAAGATTGATACACACTGTGCTAAAAGTTAGACACCTGGTATCAATTGACAGATTATAAGTTTTGAGTTTTCTTGCAATAGTCTAGGTTCTTTTCATAATATGATCATCCCATGAAAATCCAAGGGCCCTGGCTTCATGGGATGTGCTATTCTAACCTGTATAATAGCCTACTAACTCCTGAAATGCAGAAACAATGTAGCATTGATTGACTATTACGGAACATTGAGGGTTTTGTTACATCTCAATTATGGAATGGTTATGTTAGGAAGGGAATGATGATAGTTGATTATGAGGCTAATTCTTTTAACACTGAGGGAATGATAATAGTTGATTGGAATGGTTATGTTAGAAAGTTATGGGATGGTTATGTTCCTTGTTAGTTGGAATGGTTATGTTATGAATGGTCATAGGGAGTCTCTATTACAAAATAGTGAGAATAGACTGGTGTATGTTTTTACTGGTGTCTATTACAAAAAAAAGTAGACTGCTTCAATATAAGGTTGGTTTTTGGTATTTGTTGTAGTAAATATTGCAATTGAATGATTTAGTATTTTTAACATTCTTTTGTTGTGTAATGTTACTAAATTGTTTGCAACAAACAAGTGCATTGAGTTGTCAAATTTATCTTTTTTGTTTTCGTAAGTTTTTTGCTTTTGCAAGTCATTAAGATCTCTCAATATTCTTGTGTTGGTTCTACATTATGTATGTTTTGTAACACTTGACAAAATTGTGATCTTGATAAATTTAGATGTTTTCATGGACTGTAATCTTAACATTACATGCATTTACTTCTGGTCAGTTTTATTTAAGTTGTGTTACCATTTGACATCTTTTAATTGAAATCTAGTTTTTCTCAACAAATACTTTGCAATGGCATTTGAGTCAAAAATCACAATAACAAGTAATAAGGCATTTTAGTTTTAAGAAAATTAACAATTTTATTTAGTTGCACAGTGCAAATACTGCATAAATTTCTCACTTGAATAACATGTGATCGATCCATGAACCATTTTCAATCAATAACCTCAATGCTTTGAGGCTAATCCCTTTTTGGACTGTGGCTGAATCAGGTCTCATTCATAATTATGAATAAATAGAATTTATTAGCACCACATAAAAACAATGTCACAAGGCTTACATTAATGAATTGGAAAGTCTTAAAAGTACGATAGCTATTGCTAATATATACCAATGAGAATAAATGTTCACTAAGTTTGGGATTTCCAATATGTCAAAACTAAATTCATGTGTCTATAGAGAAATTAAATCCTTCCACAATCATGAACAAAAATTGATGCCAGCTCTTCTAGCTTTCTTCAAAAGGCAATTAGATTGATGCAACACTTTGTTCAAAAATAGTATAAAATGCATTTTTCCGTCATTCAAAAATAGTAATTAGAGCTTTTCAAAATTTAACACTTAAGAAGGATAAGTTTTACTTTGTCTTCATCTAGAGGATGGGAATAGCAAACTTACTAATCCCATTCACACTGAAGTGAATACTTCTGTAAATAAAGGCATGAATTGGGAGCCTCCAAATTTCATGTTACCCCAGCTTAACAAGCATTATTGCTTTGAATTATTAGCATTTTGTAAGTTAAGGAGTCCTAGTTTTAGACTTTAAGCTCCACAAAACTAATCTGTAATCTTACTTCATCAAATCAAATAACAAAAACAATTCATGCACTAGAGCAAGTTTCTTGCCATTCAAATATTGCATACATAAAATTTGTATTGATTCCATGAAATACGAACTTGGAATCTCTAAAGAAGTAGTTCTGTGTCAGGATTCTTAACACAATAGTACAAAGGTTTATACAATTCTTTTGGAAACTAAATGGAAACTAGGGAAGTATAGAAGAACCTATTAAAATGCATGATTGCGGTTCCTAAGTATGCTCTTCAATAGAATATTAAAATGATATATGATTTTATCCATAACAACGTTCTTTTAATGTTATTGTTACACGTTCATTGGATTGCCTTCACTTGAATTAGATACAGACAAGTGAAAACAATTATTTACAGTTAAACTTTTACATGGATGTGCTTAGATACAATGCAACTGATTCAATCACTCATGTCTAAAACATTACCATCACCTATTTCCATTTCTTTGTAGATTTCTCCTGCCATAGTAGCTGCTCTTCAATCCTCTATTCCCTCGTAAGCCATTAGCACTATCAAAATTGTTGAATGCCATATGCAACCACTCAAGAATTTCTTCTTGTGTATAATATTCCTCTATGTTTGTGGCTGTGCTAGCATGGCCACTTCCTCTATGAGTACAAATGCTTCTATATACAACATTATTCCCCATACCATTCATGTGAAAACTTGGGTTGTGAGTGTTTGATAGGCAATTCAAACCCTGTGGAAAAGGAAAAAGATTCAGGGAGATTAACATATATGATGTTGGATATCATCTCTTATCCTACGTTATACAAATAACAATGAGGTGTTAATAATTATAATTCTTTAAAATCCATGGAACTAAATGAAACATATTATGTTCCTTCACACAAGTTTTCTATCAAACAATTTGAGTCATGCTTATAGTATAATATAAAAAATCAATGTTCATGCTTAGGGAGTTCAAATTCTAATGGCTTACATTAAAGAATCAACAAGGGAACTGGCAAAAAAGAGAAAATCACTAGCCTGAATAGATCAATGTACTATAGAGTACAAATTCATCTCGTTCACAATGTTTACACACTTCAATAGATCCATCAACAAAGTAGAAAATAAGTTACAAAATACAAAATTCAATCATTGTGAAAATGCATTCACCATCTTACAATAACAGATATACAACAGCATAAAAATGCTCAGAATGCTTAAAGTTTAAATGCAAAAGAATACTAGAGCTTCAGAAATGCAGGCATTACCAAAACAATAAGAGTGTATACAAGAACATAATAATACTGGGAAGTTAAGCGAATCTTATTCTAAAAGCTACTCCTAGTCATGGTTAAGATTTTTAGTATAAAGTTATTTGTCCAAACAGTTTTTTGATTTCTCACATAAGCACACAAGAACTGTCATTTGTACTTCATACTAGCTTTGATTTTTAAACCTAACAAGGCAGCGTGCCAAATTGAATTGTATTTTTCTAAATAAAATGAAGAAAACAAAGCCTTGCCATATAATCATATAACTCAAATGAGTCTCATAAAACTTCTTTATCAATTTCCAGATCACAGGCCATACTAAACTTCAGTCCTCCCATTTAATATAATTGTCTCACACATATGCTCCATCTATTGTCCTTGCACAAGATGGATTCAATGATATGTCAATGGTTGAAAGTTCACAAGGAAAAAGGACCATCATTCTACATCAATAATGATCCTCTCACAGTGCACTACATGATCTGAGATTTGGCTCATTCAAACTTATGTGAAATACCTATTCTTAGCTTTAGCCTGCAAATTCACCTTTGTGATTTTTGTCTAAATGTACATTGACTTCATATAGGCAATTTCCCATAGCTTAAGTGATTTTATTGTCTCCACAAAGGCTAGTTACCAGTTCTATAAAGAATTTGTGTTCGCAGATAATCAACCCAACTGATCTTCTCTTGATTTGTAGGAGGGCTGCAATGGTAAACATCAGCAATTACATATGCATCCAAGGTGAGCTATGGTAGCAGCAGGGATGTGGCATGGGACCAGACAGGTGGCAATCTTTAATTGGTCATGTTAGAACAAGCAGATAGTTGCATGGCCTAAAATTTGCCACAAGACATTACTCAGTGAAATGGAAAATATAGTATCGTTGCAAGTTGGGTTTGGCCATCTTGCCCCTGTCCATTGATCTTGTGTCGACCATCAGATCTAACCATAGTTTAAATAGTCAAACCAAAGATACAACGGTAAATAAAAGGTTTATTACATGACACTTGGTTTCAAAATCATTGGGTGGAGGATAGATACACGGTTGAGGAACATAACCATCCCATAACTTCCTAACATAACCATTCCAACCAACTATCATCATTCCCTTAGTGTTACATCTCAGTGAATGACAATAAGGTTCCTAATGCATCTCCACTTGGAATCTATTGTTCCTAATGTACCTTGAAACATATGAATCATTCATGTTTGTGCATCCTCATTGTCTGTCTCATATCCATGTGTAGTTGATTTAAACAATAGAGAAAGTTACCACCTCATATCAAACATAAGGTGCATTTGATTGAAAGATTGGTCATTGTCCCTATAATGACTGTCCCAGAGTGACAACATTTTGGTGAGTTAATTTGTTTGTGTAGAAGTATGAATGGATTGGTCGGATCAATGGATTGGAATAGTGTGATGACTGTCCCATATCCATTCCACATGAATATGAGACAGACAATGAGTATGCCTTGATAAAATTGTTTGTGAATTCCTTAAAAGAAATTGCCAAAGAATGGTACAAAAATATCCTAGACAATAGTACTATTTCTTCATATTTCTTCTAAATAGTGTGATGACTATCCCAACTAGAGAATCACAACTTTATATTATAGGTTCTTCATGGCACCTTTCAACTTGTCCAATTATGCAAATTGCCTTGCCTGGGGCAGTTGTATCTAGTTGTGAGATTTTCATATTAGTAGTTCATATTGCACTATAAAGGTCTCGGTGCAATCCAAAACTAGTTCTCGTACCTTCCACAATACTAATACCAATCATGCAATATAAGAATTTTCATCTACCTTCTTTGTATAGGTTTATACATTATTATGCTATTAAGTGATTGGATACCAAAGTTCTTGCTACCGTATTTTAGGAACATCATTGATGAGACATTCATTTCACAACCCACTCATAAATTTTAATTTTTAAAGGTAAGAATTGAGGAATGTAGAATTGTGTGAAATTTAATGTTGATTTGAGGCATATATTATTAAATTTTTTTGGTAAGTTAGTTCAAACATTAGGTTTTTGGTATTATACATGATGAGCAATGTGTGACTGTAAATGCACACACACAGGCATTGATTAACTGTTACGAAACAGTGAGGGTTTTGTTACATCTCAGTTATGGAATGGTTATGTTAGGAAGGGAACGATGATAGTTGGTTATGAGGCTAATTCTTTTAACACTGAGGAAATGATGATAGTTGGTTGGAATGGTTATGTTAGGAAGTTATGGGATGGTTATGTTCCTTGTTTACTTTGAACTTGATGTTTACTTTGAACTCGCATCTTCATGAACTCGGTCTTCATTTTGCCTTGAATTTGTACTTTGATAATCTTGATGTTGAATTTTCCTTCTCACTTGAAGTCCTCGAGCTTGAAATCTTGAGCTTAGCTTCTCCTAGCTTCTCCTCCAATTCACCTTGCAAAACAAAGGAGAAAAAAGCATTAAGTTTCATAAAATTGACAAGTATAACAAAATGAAGAAATCTAGAAGCTTTCATGACAATTGGATCAACATCAAAATGAAATGGATTTTCCCAAACATTTCTTCAAGTTTAAGACCCAATTCCTTCATTTTCTTGCAAATGTCAAATTCCAATTTCATTGATAAATTGATTTTGATCTTGCAACCTGACGTGGATCTTGTTAAAAATTTTGGAAAATAAACTGGTTTTTCGATGCATGACATGTCCAAATTTCCTTAAATTTTCCCCAATTATATTGAACACCATATTGGAAGCTCATTTGTACACCCACCTATTTTCTTATGCTATTCCATCTTTCACAGAATATGTAAAGGGAATCTTTACATTATTTGTACACTTTTTCTTAGTTGATTTGATGGTGTATTTGTTTTGCCTGAGAACTAAGAACCTATTATTATCCTTCCACTTACCATTGCATTGTAATATGCGCATGAAGGAGGTAGAAGCTTACTTATTTCTAATTCAATCCTTGATAGGATAGGTTCTAATAAATTTATGATCCTTACGAATTGAAAGGATTACAAATTTAATTGTTGTTATAATAGTCTACTTCTGAATGTGTAATTGATTGCTGTGTTAGTACATTTGACATCATTTTTCTACGAAAATTATCAACCATTAATGAAAATGGTTTAGGTTGGTCGGGGTATAGAAGGAAAAATTTGTTATGCCATAAAATGGCCATATGCAAAAGGAATTAACTCCAAAGGCTTTGTAACCTAGAAAACCCCAAATTTGGTGCCCTCTAACCCTGGTTTTTAGGGCTTCTTCAAACTCCTATCACAACTCACTTCTGCAACCAATTGGTGATTGAATCACCTTCCAATCAACATAATAAACTATTTCAAAACATAAAATAGATACCTTATGTGGACAGATCGTCCACTGTTACACCCGAGCCACCATTTTCACTGGTTTCTTTCACCGTTCTTGACTGTGATCACTTCTAACTCACTTGGATCTACATATGCACAGTAAGCTTTATATAATACAAGTTAATAATTGTCATTCCATGAATTAGGCCTTATATTATTCATGGAATGACTTCCATTTATCTAAAACGCTACTGCAATAACAAAATAATTAAAAGATAACCACTGTTCTACACCAGCGCAACAGCAAGTTCAAAGTAAACTGAAACTCATCAAATAGCAAGTCAATTTGGTTAAAAAGACCCCGTCAACGCATATATAATTCAACCAAGTTAATAGAGTTTCAAATAGTCATCGAATTGCATAGAACAATAAAGTTTTATTGTCTTTTCATTCACCAAAACATACACCAATCTATTCTCACTGTTTTGTAACAGAGACTCCCTACGACCATTCATAACATAACCATTCCAACTAACAAGGAACATAACCATCCCATAACTTCCTAACATAACCATTCCAACCAACTATCATTGTTCCCTTAGTGTTACATCTCAGTGAATGACAATAAGGTTCCTAATGCATCTCCACTTGGAATCTATTGTTCCTAATGTACCTTGAAACATATGAATCATTCATGTTTGTGCATCCGCATTGTCTATCTCATATTCATGTGTAGTTGATTTAAACAATAGAGAAAGTTACCACCACACATCAAACATAAGGTGCATTTGATTGAAATATTGGTCATTGTCCCTATAATGACTATCCCAGAATGACAGCATTTTGGTGAGTTAATTTGTTTGTGTAGAAGTATGAATGGATTGGCTAGATCAATGGATTGGAATGGATATGGGTAGAGTATAGAAGAGTTTAGAATGATGTTAGAGTTTCTTGTGGATGAGAAGGCAAAGCCATAGTGCTTAGGGGAATAGTGTGATGAGTGTCCCATATCCATTCCACATGAATATGAGACAGACAATGAGTATGCCTTGATAAAATTGTTTGTGAATTCCTTAAAAGAAATTGCCAAAGAATGGTACAAAAATATCCTAGACAGTAGTACTATTTCTTCATATTCATATTTCTTCTAAATAGTGTGATGACTATCCCAACTAGAGAATCACAACTTTATATTATAGGTTCTTCATGGCACTATAAAGGTCTCGGTGCAATCCAAAACTAGTTCTTATTCATATTTTTCTAATAGAGAATCATAGGTGTGCATGTATAGTTTTTTTAGACAGTAAAAATTGACATTCAAATAAAAAGATATATTGATTTGATGAGTATTTGGCAAGCTGATTTTTGACTTACACTTAGATTTGGATTTGGTTTTGGTTAAAAGAATTAGCCAGTAACTTGGCATTTTAAAAAAATACTGAATTAAAAATTTGATTTAAAGCTATTTTCTCTTTCTTTTCCATTGTATTCTTTACTTAAAGTGCTCAATATGTTTGACAATACTACACATGAATATGAGATAGACAATGAGTATGCCTTGATAAAATTGTTTGTGAATTCCTTAAAAGAAAGTGCCAAAGAATGGTACAAAAATATCCTAGACAGTAGTACTATTTCTTCATATTCATATTTCTTCATATTTTTCCTAAATAGTGTGATGACTGTCCCAACTAGAGAATCACAACTTTATATTATAGGTTCTTCATGGCACCTTTCAACTTGTCCAATTATGCAAACTGCCTTGCCTAGGGCAGCTGTATCTAGTTTTGAGATTTTCATATCATATTTCTCTCAGTAAGAATAGTTGTGGCATAGGATCCTTCAACTGTTTGTGGACCCTTTGTCTATCTAGGATATTTTTTACCTTGAAACATATGAATCATTCCTATTTGTGCATCCTCATTGTTTGTCTCATATTCATGTGTAGTTGATTTAAACAATAGATTCGTCACTACAATGAGAAAGTTACCACCACACGTCAAACATAAGGTGCATTTGATTGAAAGATTGGTCATTGTTTACAAGACAAAGGGTCCACAAATAGTTGAAGGATCCTATGCCACAACTATTCAGCTTACTGAGAGAAATATGAGGGATTCTCTAGTTGGGACAGTCATCACACTATTCCCCTAAGCACTATGGCTTTGCCTTCTCATCCACAAGAAACTCTAACATCATTCTAAACTCTTCTATACTTTGCCCATATCCATTCCAATCCATTGATCCAATCCATTCATACTTTTCTCATTGACCTTTCCATCATCCATCATTACCAAACTTCTCATTTTCTAGTACTATCCTTTGCATAATGTTGCCTTGGATGAATGTCCTTTAGTGGATTGTCACCTTATCCTCCATACTATTAGTGAGTCATGCTACTAAGCCTCTAAAATATTTCATGTACACAACCTTAATGTTTATAGACTGTTTCTACACAACCTTAATGTTTGGACTTACAATTGTCCAGTATTTTCTTAGGCAAGACTGTCACTTCAACATGAATGCTGTCATAATTTTGTTTTAGCACTATCCACTGATATTTATGGGTCTTGAATTTCCATCTATTGGACTGTCATTTTTGTTCACCATCCTTTTATAGACCGAATTTCTCAAAAATAATGACAAATGCCAAGGCAAAAAGGTAGTAAATAATATAAGCTCCTCAAGCATGAGTTGGATGATGTGGATACATTAGTTCTTATATCTACATAATCCACATCATCCAACTCATGCTTTTGGACCAAGATTGGATGTAGATCGTATTTACTATCTCATAGTGACTTACTAGGATAGGTACCAATCTTACTATTATGAGACAGTAAATAATATAAGCTCCTCAAGCATGAGTTGGATGATGTGGATACATTAGTTCTTATATCTACATAATCCACATCATCCAACTCATGCTTTTGGACCAAGATTGGATGTAGATCGTATTTACTATCTCATAATGACTTACTAGGATAGGTACCAATCTTACTATTATGAGACAGTAAATAATATAAGCTCCTCAAGCATGAGTTGGACGATGTGGATACATTAGTTCTTATATCTACATAATCCACATCATCCAACTCATGCTTGAGGAGCTTATATAATAATCAACTGATTAATGTTTTTGGTTTTGATGTAGTCCTCTCCAACTCATGCTTGAGGAGCTTATATAATAATCAACTGATTAATGATTTGAGGGACGTTTTAATTGCCTGTTCTAATCACTGATTTGAGGAACATTGACAGTGACTATGAATGAAGACTGTATTCTTATTGTTTTGAAATTTTATGAGGGGTTTTATGTAATCTTAGGTTGGAATCAAATCCATTGTTTGATTATGGGAAGAAGCACTGTTGTAAACCAATAGAGAACTACCAGGGATAGTGAACTCCACACATGGAGACTTGAAATATCTGCTAATCAGTGAATGTTGACATTACATATAATGTGGAAAACAATGTAGTCAACCTTATTGAGAAACCTAAACCTATTCCAAAACCTAGGCTTGTAAGATTAAAATGACCTTTTTTTCATCCCTCCTTGAATAGACCCTTACCGTCTTGCACTTATGCAATGATAGGACACCAATGTTGCTAATTAAGGTTGGCGGGATGATTATGCCTATCCTAAAAAAAGACTGTCAAATCATTATGCTTTCAAATCAATTACCTATCGACGTATCCCTTGTGAGGGAGAGAAGCCAAACACATAAAGAACATGCACATAAACACGGCAACTAAAAAAACTTAAATGGAATACACCAAGAAGTACCAAATGATGAATGCTCAATTGTTGTAATGGAAAAGCAATATCAAAACCGTCCATTTATAGTCCTAATGATTTTGGAAATTGTTGACAAAGAGTGTTTCCTTTTTTTATTATAGTATAAATGATTTTTCTATAGTCGTAATGATTTTTCTTATTTCTTGTCTTTTGTCCCTTTTTTATTTCCTATGTCTGTGTTTCGTGACATGATTTTGTCACCTTCTTTTGATGGTATATTTCATTCACTCTATGTGGAATACTATTTTGTTCACTATTTTATTTCAGCTTCATATTTCTTTCATTTTTCATATACACACAGACTACACATGCTGATAAAAAAATGAGCTATTTGATTTAGGTTTACTTTTCATTATTGTAAATGGTTAATATTTCTAATGGTACTCCTTGGTGTATTTGGACTGTAAAAATAATCATATAAAAATAATAAATGTAGTAACGATGGTGCGGTGCATTATTGATATAGGTTCGATGACTCTTGTCAATGTGCCAAACTGTCAATGTGGTGGTGGGAAGTGTGTGTTGAAGACTTCACGGACATTGAACAACCCTGGATGATAATTTTAGTGCTGCCCTAATCAAAAAAAGGTTGCTAATGTGTATATATTTAAAGTTTCTAATGTAAATACTATTCATTATAATATAAGAACTAATGTAGACTAGGTATCACAGGGAAATAATGGTTGCAGATACTTTAGTTGGGTCGATGACAACTCATCTGCATCTATCTGCCCATCTCCACTTATCCGCGATGAAGGATTTGAGTGCAAAACATGTCAGGCTAGGGCAAATTTTGAAATTATATTTTTACGATGCCTTCTCTGTATTGTAATCGCATATCTAATTTGTTGCAACCATATGTAGAGATGAACTCAGGAATTAGTTAGTTTAGTATTTTCATATTGTAACTAATATTTTAATAATTCTTCATGTTTATGGCTCATGGGAGCCCTAATCTGCTATCAATCACATGATTTAACATATAGTGTTTTCTTGGTTGTTCTATTTGTTCCTTGACCTTGACTATGGATTGACTATCTCTTTTGCATGTTTTCAAGAGTTTTCCCACCAATACAAATGTAAATAACACATTGAATGTAATCTACGGATGCTGTGTGGTATGAAGTCTCATTGAAGTTTGAGCGCAGTGTGGTATCAAGTCTCGCTGAAGAAGAGTACTGCAGAGAGCAGGCCTACCATATCAAGGAAGTTTTACAAGAACAAGGAATATGGCTTAAACAGAATGGGAAGATGTCTTTCTAGTCTGGGCTTGGATCCTTCGACAATTAGTTTGATAATAAATGAAGCAAATGAGAGCTGAGCAATTAGCTTCCCAAGAAAAATCTTGTAAATGAGCTATGTGTACCCCAATTCATGTGCCTTCTGCGCATACCTAAATGATATATTTGAAACAACAAGGGTAAATTTAGCCTTACCCTTGTTGTTTCAAATATATCATTTGGGTACGCACAGAGGGCACATTAATTGGGGTACATATAGTTCATTTATGGGCTTTTTCTTGGATAGCTAATTGCTCATTTGTCATCTACAATTATTATTAAGCTAATTGCCAAAGGATCTAGGCTTGGGCTAGAAAGATGTCTTCCCAAACACATAAAAAACATACACATAAACATGACAACTGAGAAACATAAATGTATATTTCACAATAGCTAAGAAACATAATTATAGGCATCATGGTCACAATTTTTTTGAGACAACATAATTAAGTTGTATACCCAGACGATGGAAAGCAACCTCTGCTCCTCTGATTCTAAGTTGACACTGTAGGATCCAAAGACCATAGATAAGGAATAAATTGAGAGAGCGAAGGAGGGCCATAACGACCAAAATAATACAGGATGAACCTCAAGTTAAATGAGGCAACTGTAAAAATTTTATTAAAATATTTACAGTTGCCTCATTTAACTTGAGGTTCATCCTGTATTATTTTGGTCGTTATGGCCCTCCTCTGCTCTCTCAATTTATTCCTTATCTATGGTCTTGGGATCCTGCATTGTCAACTTGGAACCGGAGGAGCAGAAGTTGATCTTCATCATCTGGGTATACCACTCAATTACGTTGTCTCCAAAAAAATGTGATCATGATGCCTACAATTTTGTTTCTCAATTGTTGTGTCCCAGGACCCCTTATGACCCTTTACGACCATTTACAACCTCTAAGAATACATCTTAGAGGTCTTAAAATGTCGTAAAGGGTCATAAGAGGCTGCTAGGAGGGGCCAGATGAGCTTCCACCTTCACGTGGTTGGCCCTGTTAAGTAGAGAATGTTAATTAAACTATTCTTGAAACATAATTGTAAGCATCATGGTCACATCGGGGATGAAACTATTCCAAGTTGACACTATGGGATGGATAACAACTTGGAACCGGAGGTGCAAAAGTTTCTCTCCATCGTCTGGGTATACCACTCAATTACATCATCTCCAAAAAAATGTGACCATGATGCCTACAACTATGTTTCTTAGAGAATGTTAAACTATTCTCGAAACAAAGAGAAGCTAGCAACAACCAACAGAACGAGTGTGGACACCTGAAGATAAATATCAAATAGGGGAAAACCACCTACAACAACAGAGGCAATAGCTGTAGATACAGATGAGGATATTGCGGAAATCCCTAATTTAGTGTTTCAGAGAACAAACGATGGACTGTGAATTAAGCATTTCTGTGATATCGTCATCTAAATCTATTATTTACATTGGAATGTAGCTTGCGGATATTGATATTGCACCGGTCGAGCATGATGGAGGCATCGATTCTAATGTGAATTGTAGTACTCAAGGTATACATTTTCTATTCAAATTTTGATTAATGAATATTTAATACAAGAAAACATATTCAATTGTTTAAGGTGGATTAGTTGTGATGATGAGACATGCCATTTAGATGTTAATTGTGATAGTCTCTTGGTTTCAGAAAATGCAGAAGGAGAAGCCTAGTTCAATATGCAATCTTGCAGAATATGCATGGATATTAGGTGGAGTTGAAAAACACAACAGGGTTGCATTTTTTATAGAGGTCTTTAATTGCATATTTTAAGTTATAGACCATCATGAAAATGTAAACGTGTTGTGTTTTTTCAACTCCACCTACTGTCCGTGCATATTCTACTTATGTTGCACTCGCATTCTCAATTCAGAGTGGGAAAAATCTTATTTTCAATGCGAGGGAGAGAAGCCAAACACAAAGAACATGCAAATAAACACGACAGCTATGATGGAATATGGATGAAGTGACTGAGAGGGGGGGGTGAATCAGTCAACCATAAAACACTTCATAATTATTTCTTTCCAGAACCCTTAGGATATCTTAAAGAATGTTATCTGTTTTAGCACTCGGTAAATAGATTGCAGTAACTTTGAAGATGCAGAAAGTATTAGCAAAAATTATCTTTTAGATATTCATCAGCACTAGTGTATGATTAAGATAGCAATTAAGAACACAAGAGACACAAGATTTAACATGGAAACCCAATATGGGAAAAACCACCAATGTATTTAGATACTGATTTTCACTTTTCTGAAGTGATGCCCGGTTAGAAGCCAACCCGGTAAAAGGTTACAAAACACACTGTTAGGTGTGACCTTGTTAGAGGATTTAATCACCCTGCTAGGAGTGGCCTGGTAAGAGGTCTTGAAAACAATTCAATGGAATTGTCACCTTGTTAGAGGATTTACAATATGGTTGTTAAACCAACTCGGTTAAGAGATTTAGAATTCACTGTTACAATGATAAGAAGGTAACAATGAAAATGACCTGTATAATAATGCAACTGCCTTGCTGATTATAGATCTCTATTCTGCATAAGTGTGATCCTTCCTGATCGAATAAATCTCTGCTGCACCTTAAGGATATCTGAACATCCTTCACAAATTCGCACAAACCTTTCCTGTCTTTCTTCTATAAATCTTCTGCTGTGTTTCTTTTTTTTATTTTTCACATTTGACCTTTTATTTATATGATTTTAGATTTGTCAAATCAACATTATTTAGTATAACAGTCGGCTGAATTAAGCAAACTCTATTTGCAAAAATCCTTCAAGGGCCGACAGTGCTCGGTGACCATAACTTTCTACAATCTTTCGGAGACCGAGGGAACTCGGTAAACACCGACAATCCTTTACCTTCGATAACCGACTGAACTCGGTAAACACTGAATTTCCTTTGACGACCGACTGAACTCGGTAAACACTGAATTTCCTTTGACGACCGACTGAACGTGGTAAACACTGAATTTCCTTTGACAACCGACTAAACTCGGTAAATGCTAAATTTTCTTTGATAACTGAGTGAACTCGGTAGACACTGATTTTCTTTGATAACTGAGTGGACTCGGTAAGCACTAATCTTCCTGTCTGGCAGACCAACTGAGCTCAGTAGGAACTGATTGCTGCGGACTATGACATTGTGTGACATCAAAGACAATACATAATTTGAGTAGCAATTTCCTTTAGACAATTATTTCCAACAATCTCCCTCTTTGGCATTGATGGCAACACAATATGTCATAGCATAAGAAATTTGAAAGAATTAGCTTGGTTCAGATTCAAATCTCCCTCTGTCAGCAAACTTCCTTTATCCTGAAAATTCTTCCTTCTGACTATTGAAAATTTCTTGAAGTAATAGCAAAGACATAGCAAACACTCCCTCTTTGACAACACATGCCAAAGACAATTCACATATTACCGGTGTAAATTAATGTACCTCAAGTACTGATTCATATGCAATGATTCCTTGAATATGCTACATCAACTGGTTGATTTTCAATCATGTTCTGGTTGATGCATCACTAAAATTGTATTTAGTGAGCCTCGGATAGGGGAATGACCCCTAACTTGCCTCTTAGATACACAAATGCATCCTTAGATAATGGTTTGGTAAAAATGTCTGCAATCTGTTCTTTTGTATGAATGTATTCTAATCTGATTTCTTTGTCCTGCACCAATTCTCTGACAAAGTGATATTTAATAGCAATGTGCTTGGTTTTGGAATGCATCACTGGATTCTTCGAAATGTTTATTGCACTGGTATTGTCACAAAATATAACAACTGGTTCTTTGATTTCAACCTTCATACCTTCTAATAACTGTTTAAACCAAACAATATTTGAACAGTTTACTACAGCAACAACATATTCTGCTTCAACTGTGGATTGAGATGTGCAATTTTGCTTTTTACTAGTCCAGGATACCAGTCTTTTTCCAAGAAAAAATGCTCCACCACTTGTGCTTTTTCTGTCATCAATGTTCCCTGCCCAATCAGCATCAGTAAACACTTTTAAATCTAGATTGCCTCCAAATTTATACCACAAACCATATTCTTCAGTTCCTCTTAAGTATCTTAAGATTCTTTTGATTGCCATCATATGATTTTCCTTAGGTTTTGCTGAGAATCTAGCTACTATACCGATTGCTAAGGCAATATCAGGTCTTGTATGTACTACATACTGCAATTTTCCAATCATAGATTGGTATAGGGTCTGATCAACTTCTTTTGAATCATCATTTTTGGTAAGTTTCAGTCCAGTACACATGGGTGTACCAACTGGTTTTGAATCTTCCATACCAAACTTCTTAAGTATTTCCTTAATGTATTTAGATTGAGTAATGTATATACCATTCTTGCTTTGCTGAATTTGAAGACCAATAAAGAATTTTATTAAACCAAACATAGACATTTCAAATTCTTTGTTCATTTGCTCTGAAAATTCTTTGCACTGATCCTCATTCCCTGTAAATATAGTATCATCTACAAATATTTCTGCCAATACAATTTTGTCATCCGGTCCTTCTTTAATATACAAATTGCTATTATCATTGGCTCTTTTGAAATTAATCTGAATCAAATAGTTATGGAGTCTTTCATACCATGCTCTAGGAGCTTGTTTCAAACCATACAATATTTTGTGTAACCTGCAGACCATGTCCTTTTTATCTGGATCAACAAAACCTTCAGGTTGTTCAATGTAGACTTCTTCATCAAGAATTCCATTGAGAAATGCAAATTTTATATCCATCTGATATACCTTAAATCCTTTGTGGGCTGCATAAGCAAGTAGAGTTCTTACACCTTCTAATCTTGCAACAAGAGAAAAAGTTTCTCCATAATCTATACCTTCTTCTTGAGAATAACCTTTACATACCAGTCTAGCTTTGTTTCTAGATACTTGACCATCTTCATTCAGCTTACTCCTGAATACCCATTTTGTTCCAATTACATTCTTATCTTTAGGTCTAGGTACAAGAGTCCATGTTTTGTTCTTTTGTATTTGTTCCAATTCTTCATTCATTGCTTCAATCCAACTTTCATTTTCCAATGCATCTTTGATATTTCTAGGTTCAAAGTCAGTAAGCAGACATGTACCTTTTAGCTTGCTTCTTGTCATAGTACCATCTGATTTATTTCCAATAATTTGATCTGGTGTATGATGTCTTCTGACATATTTGGCTAGTATAGGTTCCTTGCTTTTTGAATGATTCATGCTGTTGTCTTCTAGGATCTCTTCTTCAGGTTGCTCGGGCTCGGTAGATATTTTCTCAATAACTTCAGGCTGAGACTCAGTTTGTGACTCGGTAACTGTGCTCGGCTCGGTAGATATAGTTTCCTCATTGCTCATTGATAGTTGTGTCTACCAATGTTTCAGGTTCAATGTAAATGAATCTTCTGTAGTTCTTAGGTTCCCTTTTGCTTTCTTCTTCAGTCTTTTCTGCAAACTCATCAAATTTTACATGTATACTTTCTATGACTTTGTGAGTAGATAAGTTCAGACATTTGTATGCCTTGCTTTTGCTAGAATATCCTAGGAATATTCCTTCATCACTTTTCACATCAAATTTATTTCTTCTGGATTCTTTTAAGATATAACACTTGCTACCAAATATTTTCATGTAACTTACATTGGGTTTATAGCCATACCATAATTCATAAGGAGTTTTGAATGTGTCTTTCTTCAATTGTACTCGGTTCAAGGTATGAACTGCAGTGCTGATAGCTTCCTTCCAGTACTTTATAGCGATGTTCTTTTCTATCATTAGAGTCCTTGCACAATCCATAATAGATCTATTTCTTCTTTCTGCTATTCCATTCTGCTCAGGAGTTCTAGGAGCTGATACCTGTCTTTTGATTCCTCTTTCAATGCAAAAGTTGTTAAAATCATGGGAGATGAATTCACCACCTCTGTCTGATCTTAAGTATTTCAATCTTTTCCCTGTTTCCTTTTCTACTCTTGCTAAGTACCATTTGAACTTTTCAAATGCTTCTGATTTTTCTCTTAAATACATAACAGTCATCATTCTAGAATAATCATCAACGAAAAGAATAAAGAATTTATCTCCAGTATAGCTTTGTATTCCAATAGGTCCACATAAATCAGTATGCACAATTTCCAAAATTTCTTTAGACTGATAGTTCTTACTCTTGAAACTAGTTTCACTCATTTTGCTAATCTGACAATTCTTACATAAACCAGTATCAGGTTTCTTCAAAGTAGGAATGCCTCTAACCTTCTTGAATTTGCTTATTTTTATCATGTTATCAAAATTCACATGACATAACCTTTTGTGCCATAGCCAACTTTCTTTAATTTGAGCAATAAAGCATGAATATTCACTGAGATCAAGATAAAATAGGTTACCTTTTGTTTGTTTGCCTGATCCAATGAGTTTTCCTTTTTCATCCAGTAGTCTTGCTTGACCATTCATGAATTCAACATTGAAACCAATGTTGATTAGCTGTGCTACACTTAGAAGATTATGTTTTAGTCCTTCAACCCAATAAGCATTATCACATATGAGTTCTTTGGTTAATGAGATTCTTCCTTTTCCTTTTATACAACAAGGTTCATTGTTTCCAAATCTTACATTACCACTATCACAGTCTTCTAGATATTCAAATTTTGTCTTGTCACCAGTCATGTGGTGTGAACATCCACTATCTATTATCCATATATCATCTTTTCTTATATGAGAAATAAGTGCCATCTTATCTTCATCATCATCAGATTCATCTTTTATAGCAATAAAGACAATTTCTTCTTCACTATCATCAGAATCTTTAGCCATAAAACATGTTTTCTTACCTTTATCCTTGAATGATTTGAAATTCTTTTTGCCATAGTACTTGTGACTTCTTTTCTCTTCCTTGACTTGCTTGTTTGGGCACCTAGCTGCAATATGTCCAATTTCTTCACATGAAAAATAGATTAAAGGAGTTTTACCTTTATATTTACCTTTCCCTTTAGAGTACTTCTTTGCAAGTAATGCTTCTACAATTTCGAGATCACTATCAAAACTTTCTTCTGATACTTCTTCACTTTCTGACTGAACTTCTTTAATTTTCTTGTTCTTCTTTAGTGAAACCTCGGCCTCAAATGTTGATTCAATATTTTTGGAACTAGGAACATAGTTGTCATAGTTGTCTAATTCAAAGGCTGTTAATCTTCCAACTAAAGCATCCAAAGTTATATTGTGGTTTGTTTCACATCTTCTTTCTTGAATAGCAAATACTCTTATTGCATAGATAGGGAGTAATGTTCTGAGTACTTTACTTATAACAGTTTCATCTGAGATTGTTCCTCCAGAAGCTCTAATTGCACTTACACTTGCTTTGATTCTTTCAACATATTTTGCAATGTTTTCATCTTCCTTCATATTCATCTTGTCAAACTGTCCTCTTAGGCTTTCTGCTTTGGCTCTTTTCACATTTTCATCACCACCATATATTTTCTTCAGTGCCATCCACATTTCATATGTAGTAGTGCATTCTTTAATATCATCAAATTCTTCATAGCTGAGAGCAGATGCAATGTCTATCATCATGGTGTTATGAGTCTTTTTCTCTGTAATGTCTTCAACAGTTAATGCGCCAGTAGGAATTGTGTATTCTTCATCAATGTATTTGCATCCTGAATCACCAATGGAAGCCAGATGAAGTGATGAAGGGTGCTCCCCTTAATACCACAAACACATAACAGAAAAGGAGAAACAACAACAATAATATGCAAGAACAGAAAATTAGCTTCTTATTATCTCCACAAATGTGGAATTACAAACTTTCAGAATTACAATATGCAAAGCCACATGGGCATTCCCTTACAATATTCTGTAGGACAAAGCCTCGAACTATTACCCAGATCTACTACCCAGAACTATTCTGAACTGCCTAAGACAATAATACAGCCTTCCTTATATAGGCAATTTTCTACCGTCTGGGAAGGTTTCAAAATTTTAGCCAATAAGGCCGACCAAACTTAGAATTATTTTATTTTACATTTTATTACATCATAGTCGGCTCAAGATAACCTTTGAAACCCGAACAGGAATTTTGAAGAAAATTATTTTCTGCCATTTCAGGTGGCCCAACTTTCGAAGACCATAAGTCATCACCAGTTGACCCGATCGGCTATTATAACCCCATTTCAAAAATACCACGAAGCGCTCTACAGGCTTGACCGGTGCAAGCACCCATCACCCAAATTTTCGACCTCATCCGGGGCCTCTAAAGCCTTCAAAACTGAGTTCAAAGTTTCTGTACCCTGCTGCTAATACCGAAAATCTTCAATATCTTCCAATATACACTTGATCTGGCAATGAAACTTTACTGGCAGACTTGTATGACCAAAATGAACCTCCAAGAAAGAAATCAGATCATTCTGAGCACATACGAAAATTATCAAAAATAGTAACTTTCCATAAATAGCAGCTCTGCACAAAATAGCCCTTATTGAATATAAAAATAGAAATATTTTTATTTTTGGGTGATGCAAGATTGCTCTTACACCCAGGATGCTCCTGCATCAGACACCCAGGGTAATTTGAGAAGTGACCCTGTCACGACTCAGGTGCGCAGAGGAAAATCAAGATGGTTAACCTCCTCCTTTGTTAGCCATGATGAATCTTCTACAGGTCATCCTTTCCATTTGACCAAATACTCTTCATATGTCCTATTCCTTGTGCTTCTACCAACACGACTGTCCAGTATGTCTTCAATCTCCTTAATATCTGAACTGGTTGCTGGAATACTCCACCGTACTGCTGCAACCTCATCTTCAACACCTCCTTCACGATACTCTGTCAAATCTGAAATGTTAAACACTGGTGAAATATTCAGCTCACTAGGCAATTCTACCTCATATGCATTTCCTGAATCATGCTTCTTCAATATCTTACATGGTCCAAACTTCTTTATTTTCAGCTTCTTATATGTACCAACCGAAAACCGCTCCTTTCGCAAATGAACCATGACTTCATCACCAACCTGAAATTCTTTATATCTCCTTTTCTCATCTGCCTTAGTCTTATACTGTGCGTTCATCTTGGTAATATGCTTCTTCACCTCCCCATGGATGTTCTTCAAATATTCTGCAAAATCCTCAGCCTCAGCACTACTTATTTCTCCTTTATCTATCTTTCTCAACTCAGATGCATTTCTTGGACTACTTCCATATATAATCTGGAATGGTGATTTACCAGTGCTCTTGTTGACAGAATTATTGTATGCAAATTCTGCCTGTGGTAAAATCAAATCCCATCCCGTTGGCTTATCCCCAACCAAACATCTCAGTAGATTTCCCAAACTCCTATTCACCACCTCTGTCTGTCCATCAGTCTGTGGATGATGTGATGAACTGAACTTCAAATCTGTCTTCAACTTCTTCCACAATGTTCGCTAGAAATATATAACAAACTTAGTGTCCCGATCTGAAACTATGGTCTTTGGCAAACCATGAAGTCTCACTACTTCTCTGAAAAACAATTCTGCTACATGAACAGCATCATTAGTCTTCTTGGAGGGAATGAAATGTGTCATCTTTAAAAATCTGTCAACTACTACAAAAATTGAATCATGTCCCCGCTGTGTCCTCGGTAAACCCAGAACAAAGTCCATACTGATATCCTCCCAAGGCTTCTCTGGTATAGGCAATGGCTGGTACAACCCTGTATTCTGCTTCACTCCTTTCGCCATTTGACATACTCTGCAACTCTGTACAAACTTCTTCACATCTTGCTACAACTGTGGCCAATAATAATTCTCACTAACCAAACCAAGGGTTTTATCACGACCAAAATGTCCAGCCAATCCTCCGCTATGCTTCTCCTTGATGAGATTCTCCCTCATAGAACTTCGTGGAATGCACAACTGATTCCCTCTGAATAGCATATCATCCTGGATGATGAAATCCAACCATTTTGTCCTGTCTAGAGTAATAGGTTCTGTACAAGCTTTCCAAGCTTCACCAAAATCAAGATCTTCTGGATACAAATTCTTAAGTTCCTTGAATCCAACCACTTCAATCTGCATTTCTGTCAGCAATAGTTGCCTTCTGCTAAGAGCATCTACAACCCTATTAGACTTTCCACTCCTGTGTTTCAAAACAAATGTATAACTCTGTAAAAACTCAACCCATTTCAAATGCATCTGATTCAACTTTCCTTGACTATTCAAATATTGCAAAGCTTGATGATCAGTATACAAAACAAACTCCTTAGGAAGCATATAGTGCCTCCACTTTTTCAATGCCTGAACTATAGCATAAAATTCTTGATCATAAACAGAATATTTTCTCTTGGCATCATTTAATTTCTCACTGAAATAAGCAACAGGTTTACCTTCTTGGCTCATAACAGCTCCTATTGCAGTACCACTAGCATCACAATCTACTTGAAACACTTTATTAAAATCTGGAAGTGCTAAAACAGGTTGTTCTGTAACTTTTTGTTTCAACAATTGAAAACTCTTTTCTGCCCCATTTGTCCACTTAAACTCTTTTCTATCCCCTCTCATTGTTTCAGTCAAGGGTCCACAAATACTACTAAAATTCCTAATAAACTTTCTGTAAAAGCTAGCTAGACCATGAAAAGATCTTACCTCAGTAGCACTCTTTGGAGTAGGCCATTCAAGGATAGCCTGTACCTTCTCTAGGTCCATTTTTAGACCTTCTCCTGAAACTACAAACCCCAAATACACTAACTCCTTCATCACAAAACTGCACTTCTTTAAATTAATCAGCAATTTCTCTTCTCTCAACTTCTCAAATACCATACGAATATGCATCATATGCTCATCTAATGTCTTACTAAAAATCAAAATATCATCTAGGTAAACAATGACAAACTTACCCAAAAATTCTTTCAGAACCTCGTTCATAAGCCGCATGAAAGTGCTCGGTGCATTGGTTAGCCCAAAAGGCATGACTCAGTCTTCCATTCATCTCCTTCTTTGATCCAAATCTGATGATATCCACTCTTCAGATTTATCTTTGAGAAATACACAGCTCCACTCAAACAGTCCATAATATCATCCATTCGTGGCAATGGAAACCTATACTTGATTGTGATCTTGTTTATTGCTCTAGAATCTGTACACATCCTCCATTCTCCATTCTTCTTTGGTGCTAATACTGCTGGTACAGCATAGGGACTCAGACTCTCACGGATCAATCCTTTCTGTAACAGTTCATGTACTTGTCTGTTCAACTCCTCACTTTCTGCAGGTGTCATTCTGTGTGCTGCCTTATTCGCCAAACTCGCTCCTGGGATCAAGTCCATCTGATGACTGATCTTCCTGACTGGTGGTAATCCATCAGGCACATTATCGGATACAATATCCTGAAACTCATTCAATAAATCTGCAACTTCTACATGAACATCTTCTACTTCCTCTTTACCAGCTTTTGGAATTAAAGCAAAACACACATGCTCATGCCTCATACCATCTAGGAAATTTCTTCCATCAACAAAAGTTATCCTTGCATTACCACATACCTTTTCTTCAGTCTCCTTCAATGGTTTTAGCTTATGTCGCACTCCATCCTTTGTCAGGGAATAGGTATTCGCACGACCATCATGTACAGCACATCTGTCAAACTGCCATGGTCTACCCAACAACATATGACATGCATCCATAGATATGATATCACACAATACCTCATCTTGGTATCCGCCAATCTTGAACTTCACCAGGCATTGTTCAATGACCATGACCTTGTGGTCATCCTGTACCCAGGCAATCCGATATGGATGTGGGTGTTTCTATCTCTTGAGCTTCAACTTTGTCACCATCTCTTCTGACACCAAATTGTCAGTGCTTCCACTATCAATAATCACATCACAACATTTACCTTCACACTTGCGCCTGGTGCGAAACAGGCTCCTCCTTTGCTCAGGTTCATTCTCACCACTCAACAGGACTCTTCTGTTAATCAACGTTTCTCCTTTTTCAGCATCTTCAGAATTTGATGATCTGGCATCTTCATCTACATGTGCAACTCTGGCCTGGCCTTCATTTTTCCTGTCTGTTCTGCCTTGGCGCTGAGGACATTCAAATGCCCTATGACCTTCTTCTCCACAGTGAAAACATGTTCCACGGAAGCCACCTCTTCCAGATCCTTGTCCTCTTCCTCTTCCTCTCTGATCTCTATTATTCTGATCCTGGAAGCGATTGAAATTATTTCCTCGCTGATTCTAACTATTACTAGCCTCATCCTTCTTTTTCGGATCCTCATTTCGGCCACCATATGACCATCCACCAGATCATCCACCACGACCTCTTCCGTTTTGTTTGCTCTCAAACTTCTTATTCAGCTTTTCCTCTACTTTTAGGGCAAACTGGTATGCCTCTTCAATACTGTTCATTCGAACCAGATTCAGCTCCTCCTGAATGCTTGGCCTTAACCCATTAAGGTATCGGGCAACTTTCTCCTTATCAGCTTCTGCATGGCCTGTTCTGATGAGGAGTCGCTAGAACTCCTTTGTATACTCCTGAACAGATCTTCCTGTTTGCTTCAAACTCTGCATTTTCTTCAGTAGGTCAAGCTCATAATCAACAGGAATGAACTGTCACTTCAATTTATCCACCATCCGATCCCATCTCGTGATTTTCTCCTTTCCCCTTCTATTTCGCTCCAATTGAATTTCTTGCCACCAGATCTTCGCATGACCTTTCAGTCTGGCCTTCGCAAATTTGACCCTATCAGGATCCTCAACATCTTCATACTCAAAATATTCCTCGCATTCATTGATCCAGTCGATCAATTCCTCTGGGTTAAGATTTCCAAAAAATGTAGGAACCTCAATCTTAGGTCTTTTCCCAATCTTAGAAATCGCCCGAAAAAGTCTTTCTTCCTCCTGGTTCACACCTTCAACTTCTCCTTCTTGATATTCTTCTTCAGCTTCATCCTCGCTTTCATCTCTGACATTAAGATTCATTCCTCTGTGAATCTCTTCTTGCAATGCTCGCACTTGTCGCTGCAGCTCTCTAACCTCAGGTGTTACAACACCAGCTCTTCCGCCACGTTCTCTTCATGGAGATATTTTCGCGATGCGCTCTGAAACCCTAACCACGGTCTTGGGGCAAACTGCCTCACAGTCGGCGATCTGTTTACACACTCAAGAACTCCTGCTCTGATACCACTTGATGAAGGGTGCTCCCCTTAATACCACAAACACATAATAGAAAAGGAGAAACAACAACAATGATGAAGGGTGCTCCCCTTAATACCACAAACACATAACAGAAATAGAGAAACAACAACAATAATATGCAAGAACAGAAAATTGGCTTCTTATTATCTCCACAAATGTGGAATTACAAACTTTCAGAATTACAATATGCAAAGCCACATGGGCATTCCTTACAATATTCTGTAGGACAAAGCCTCAAATCAATACGCAGATCTACTACCCAGAACTATTCTGAACTGCCTAAGACAATAATACAACCTTCCTTATATAGGCAATTTTCCACCGCCTGGGAAGGTTCCAGAATTTTAGCCAATAAGGCCGACCAAACTTAGAATTATTTTATTTTACATTTTATTACATCATAGTCAGCTCAAGATAACCTTTGAAACCCGAACAAAATTTTTGAAGAAAATTATTTTCTGCCATTTCAGGTGGCCCAACTTCCGAAAACCATAAGTCATCACCAGTTGACCCGATCGGCTATTATAACCCCATTTCGGAAACGCCACGAAGCGCTCTACAGGCTTGCCCCGCGCAAGCGCCCGTCACTCAAATTTTTGACCTCATCCGGGGCCTCTAAAGCCTTCAAAACTGAGTTCAAAGTTTCTGTACCCTGCTGCCAATACCGAAAATCTTCAATATCTTCCAATATACACTTGATCTGGCAATGAAACTTTACTGGCAGACTTATATGACCAAAATGAACCTCCAAGAAAGAAATCAGATCATTCTAAGCACATACAAAAATTATCAAAAATAGTAACTTTCCATAAATAGCAGCTCTGCACAAAATAGCCCTTATTGAATACAAAAAAAATAGAAATATTTTTGGGTGATGCAAGATTGCTCTTACACCCAAGATGCTCCTACATCAGACACCTAGGGTAATTTGAGAAGTGACCCTGTCACAACTCAGGTGTGCAGAGGAAAACCAAGACGGCTAACCTCCTCCTTTGTCAGCCATGATGAATCTTCAACAGGTCATCCTTTCCACTTGACCAGATATTCTTCATATGTCCTATTCGTTGTGCTTCTGCCAACACGACTGTCCAGTATATCTTCGATCTCCTTAGTGTCTGAACTAGTTGCTGGAATACTCCACTGTGCTGTTGTGATCTCATCTTCAACACCTCCTTCGTGATACTCTGTCAGATCTGAAATGTTAAAAATTGGTGAAATATTTAGCTCAGTAGGCAATTCTACCTCATATGCGTTTCCTGAATCATGTTTCTCCAGTATCCTACATGGTCCAAACTTCTTCATTTTCAGCTTGTTATATGTACCAACTGAAAATCGCTCCTTCCGCAAATGAACCATGACTTCATCACCAACCTGAAATTCCTTATACCTCCTTTTCTCATCTGCCTTAGCCTTATACTGTGCGTTCATCTTGGTAATATGCTTCCTCACCTCCCCATGGATGTTCTTCAAATGTTCTACAAAATCCTCAGCTTCAGCACTACTTATTTCTCCTTTATCTATCTTCCTTAATTCAGATGCATTTCTTGGACTATTTCTATTTACAATCTGGAATGGTGATTTACCAGTGCTCCTGTTGACAGAATTATTGTATGCAAATTCCGCCTGTGGTAAAATCAAATCCCATCCTGTTGGCTTATCTCCAACCAAACATCTCAGCAAATTTTCCAAACTCCTATTCACCACCTCTGTCTGTCCATCAGTCTGTGGATGATGTGATGAACTGAACTTCAAATCTGTCTTCAACTTCTTCCACAATGTACGCCAGAAATATCTAACAAACTTAGTGTCCTGATCTGAAACTATGGTCTTTGGCAAACCATGAAGTCTCACCACTTATCTGAAAAACAATTCTGCTACATGAACAGCATCATTAGTCTTCTTGCAGGGAATAAAATGTACCATCTTTGAAAATCGGTCAACTACTACAAAAATTGAATCATGTCCCCGCTGTGTCCTCGGTAAACCAAGAACAAAGTCCATACTGATATCCTCCCAAGACTTCTCTGGTATAGGCAATGGCTGATACAACCCTGTATTCTGCTTCACTCCTTTCGCAATCTAACATACTCTGCAACTCTGTACAAACTTCTTCACATCTTGCTGCAATTATGGCCAATAATAATTCTCACTAACCAAACCAAGGGTTTTATCACGACCAAAATGTCCAGCCAATCCTCCGCTATGCTTCTCCTTGATGAGATTCTCCCTCATAGAACTTCGTGGAATGCACAACTGATTCCCTCTGAATAGCATATCATCCTGGATGATGAAATCCAACCATTTTGTCCTGTCTAGAGTAACAGGTTCTGTACAAGCTTTCCAAGCTTCACCAAAATCAAGATCCTCTGGATACAAATTATTAAGTTCCTTGAACCCAACCACTTCAATCTGCATTTCTGTCAGCAATAGTTGCCTTCTGCTAAGAGCATCTGCAACCCTATTAGACTTTCCACTCCTGTGTTTCAAAACAAATGTATAACTCTGTAAAAACTCAACCCATTTCAAATGCCTCTGATTCAACTTTCCTTGACTATTCAAATATTGCAAAGCTTGATGATCAGTATACAAAACAAACTCCTTAGGAAGCAGATAGTGCCTCCACTTTTTCAATGCCTGAACTATAGCATAAAATTCTTGATCATAAACAGAATATTTTCTCTTGACATCATTTAATTTCTCACTGAAATAAGCAACAGGTTTACCTTCTTGGCTCATAACAGCTCCTATTGCAGTACCACTAGCATCACAATCTACTTGAAACACTTTATTAAAATCTGGAAGTGCTAAAACAGGTTGTTCTGTAACTTTTTGTTTCAACAATTGAAAACTCTTTTCTGCCCCATTTGTCCACTTAAACTCTTTTCTATCCCCTCTCATTGTTTCAGTCAAGGGTCCACAAATACTACTAAAATTCCTGATAAACTTTCTGTAAAAGCTAGCTAGACCATGAAAAGATCTTACCTCAGTAGCACTCTTTGGAGTAGGCCATTCAAGGATAGCCTGTACCTTCTCTGGGTCCATTTTTAGACTTTCTCCTAAAACTACAAACCCCAAATACACTAACTCCTTCATCACAAAACTGCACTTCTTTAAATTAATCAGCAATTTCTCTTCTCTCAACTTCTCAAATACCATACGAATATGCATCATATGCTCATCTAATGTCTTACTAAAAATCAAAATATCATCTAGGTAAACAATGACAAACTTACCCAAAAATTCTTTCAGAACCTCGTTCATAAGCCGCATGAAAGTGCTCGGTGCATTGGTTAGCCCAAAAGGCATGACTAACCACTCATATAGTCCTTCCTTTGTCTTGAAGGCAGTCTTCCATTCATCTCCTTCTCTGATCCGAATCTGATGATATCCACTCTTCAGATTTATCTTTGAGAAATACACAGCTCCACTCAAACAGTCCATAATATCATCCATTCGTGGCAATGGAAACTTATACTTGATTGTGATCTTGTTTATTGTCCTAGAATCTGTACACATCCTCCATTCTCCATTCTTCTTTGGTGCTAATACTGCTGGTACAGCACAGGGACTCAGACTCTCACGGATCAATCCTTTTTGTAACAGTTCATGTACTTGTCTGTTCAACTCCTCACTTTCTGCAGGTGTCATTCTGTGTGCTGCCTTATTCGCCAAACTCGCTCCTAGGATCAAGTCCATCTGATGACTGATCTTCCTGACTGGTGGTAATCCATCAGGCACGTTATCGGATACAATATCCTGAAACTCATTCAATAAATCTGCAACTTCTACATGAACATCTTCTACTTCCTCTTTACCAGCTTTTGGAATTAAAGCAAAACACACATGCTCATGCCTCATACCATCTAGGAAATTTCTTCCATCAACAAAAGTTATCCTTGCATTACCACATACCTTTTCTTCAGTCTCCTTCAATGGTTTTAGCTTATGTCGCACTCCATCCTTTGTCAGGGAATAGGTATTCGCACGACTATCATGTACAGCACATCTGTCAAACTGACATGGTCTACCCAACAACATATGACATGCATCCATAGATATGATATCACACAATACCTCATCTTGGTATCCACCAATCTTGAACTTCACCAAGCATTGTTCATTGACCATGACCTTGTGGTCATCCTGTACCCAGGCAATCCGATATGGATGTGGGTGTTTCTATCTCTTGAGCTTCAACTTTATCACCATCTCTTCTGACACCAAATTGTCAGTGCTTCCACTATCAATAATCACATCACAACATTTACCTTCACACTTGCACCTGGTGCGAAACAGGCTCCTCCTTTGCTCAGGTTCATTCTCACCACTCAACAGGACTCTTCTGTTAATCAATGTTTCTCCTTTTTCAGCATCTTCAGAATTTGATGATCTGGCATCTTCATCTACATGTGCAACTCTGGCCTGGCCTTCATTTCTCCTGTCTGTTCTGCCTTGGCGCTGAGGACATTCAAATGCCCTATGACCTTCTTCTCCACAGTGAAAACATGTTCCACGGAAGCCACCTCTTCCAAATCCTTGTCCTCTTCCTCTTCCTCTCTCATCTCTATTATTCTGATCCTGGAAGCGATTGAAATTATTTCCTCGCTGATTCTGACTACTACTAGCCTCATCCTTCTTTTTCGGATCCTCATTTCGGCCACCATATGACCATCCACCAGATCGTCCACCACGACCTCTTCCGTTTTGTTTGCTCTCAAACTTCTTATTCAGCTTTTCCTCTACTTTTAGGGCAAACTGGTATGCCTCTTCAATACTGTTCATTCGAACCAGATTCAGCTCCTCCTGAATGCTTGGCCTTAACCCATTAAGGTATCGGGCAAATTTCTCCTTATCAGCTTCTGCATGGCCTGTTCTGATGAGGAGTCAATAGAACTCCTCTGTATACTCCTGAACAGATCTTCCTGTTTGCTTCAAACTCTGCATTTTCTTCAGTAGGTCAAGCTCATAATCAACAGGAATGAACTGTCACTTCAATTTATCCACCATCCGATCCCATCTCATGATTTTCTCCTTTCCCCTTCTATTTCGCTCCAATTGAATTTCTTGCCACTAGATCTTCGCATGACCTTTCAGTCTGGCCTTCGCAAATTTGACCCTATCAGGATCCTCAACATCTTCATACTCAAAATATTCCTCGTATTCATTGATCCAGTCGATCAATTCATCTGGGTTAAGATTTCCAAAAAATGTAAGAACTTCAATCTTAGGTCTTTTCCCAATTTTAGAAATCGCCCGAAAAAGTCTTTCTTCCTCCTGGTTCACACCTTCAACTTCTCCTTCTTGATATTCTTCTTCAGCTTCATCCTCGCTTTCATCTCTGACATTAAGATTCATTCCTCTGTGAATCTCTTCTTGCAATGCTCGCACTTGTCGCTGCAGCTCTCTAACCTCAGGTGTTACAACACCAGCTCTTCCGCCACGTTCTCTTCATGGAGATATTTTCGCGATGCGCTCTGAAACCCTAACCACGGTCTTGGGGCAAACTGCCTCACAGTCGGCGATCTGTTTACACACTCAAAAACTCATGCTCTGATACCACTTGATGAAGGGTGCTCCCCTTAATACCACAAACACATAATAGAAAAGGAGAAACAACAACAATGATGAAGGGTGCTCCCCTTAATACCACAAACACATAACAGAAATAGAGAAACAACAACAATAATATGCAAGAACAGAAAATTGGCTTCTTATTATCTCCACAAATGTGGAATTACAAACTTTCAGAATTACAATATGCAAAGCCACATGGGCATTCCTTACAATATTCTGTAGGACAAAGCCTCAAATCAATACGCAGATCTACTACCCAGAACTATTCTGAACTGCCTAAGACAATAATACAACCTTCCTTATATAGGCAATTTTCCACCGCCTGGGAAGGTTCCAGAATTTTAGCCAATAAGGCCGACCAAACTTAGAATTATTTTATTTTACATTTTATTACATCATAGTCAGCTCAAGATAACCTTTGAAACCCGAACAAAATTTTTGAAGAAAATTATTTTCTGCCATTTCAGGTGGCCCAACTTCCGAAGACCATAAGTCATCACCAGTTGACCCGATCGGCTATTATAACCCCATTTCGGAAACGCCACGAAGCGCTCTACAGGCTTGACCCGCGCAAGCGCCCGTCACTCAAATTTTTGACCTCATCCGGGGCCTCTAAAGCCTTCAAAACTGAGTTCAAAGTTTCTGTACCCTGCTGCCAATACCGAAAATCTTCAATATCTTCCAATATACACTTGATCTGGCAATGAAACTTTACTGGCAGACTTATATGACCAAAATGAACCTCCAAGAAAGAAATCAGATCATTCTAAGCACATACGAAAATTACCAAAAATAGTAACTTTCCATAAATAGCAGCTCTGCACAAAATAGCCCTTATTGAATACAAAAAAAATAGAAATATTTTTGGGTGATGCAAGATTGCTCTTACACCCAAGATGCTCCTACATCAGACACCTAGGGTAATTTGAGAAGTGACCCTGTCACGACTCAGGTGTGCAGAGGAAAACCAAGACGGCTAACCTCCTCCTTTGTCAGCCATGATGAATCTTCAACAGGTCATCCTTTCCACTTGACCAGATATTCTTCATATGTCCTATTCGTTGTGCTTCTGCCAACACGACTGTCCAGTATATCTTCGATCTCCTTAGTGTCTGAACTAGTTGCTGGAATACTCCACTGTGCTGTTGTGATCTCATCTTCAACATCTCCTTCGTGATACTCTGTCAGATCTGAAATGTTAAAAATTGGTGAAATATTTAGCTCAGTAGGCAATTCTACCTCATATGCGTTTCCTGAATCATGTTTCTTCAGTATCCTACATGGTCCAAACTTCTTCATTTTTAGCTTGTTATATGTACCAACTGAAAACCGCTCCTTCCGCAAATGAACCATGACTTCATCACCAACCTGAAATTCCTTATACCTCCTTTTCTCATCTGCCTTAGCCTTATACTGTGCGTTCATCTTGGTAATATGCTTCCTCACCTCCCCATGGATGTTCTTCAAGTGTTCTGCAAAATCCTCAGCTTCAGCACTACTTATTTCTCCTTTATCTATCTTCCTTAATTCAGATGCATTTCTTGGACTATTTCCATATACAATCTGGAATGGTGATTTACCAGTGCTCTTGTTGACAGAATTATTGTATGCAAATTCTGTCTGTGGTAAAATCAAATCCCATCCTGTTGGCTTATCTCCAACCAAACATCTCAGCAAATTTTCCAAACTCCTATTCACCACCTCTGTCTGTCCATCAGTCTGTGGATGATGTGATGAACTGAACTTCAAATCTGTCTTCAACTTCTTCCATAATGTACGCCAGAAATATCTAACAAACTTAGTGTCCTGATCTGAAACTATGGTCTTTGGCAAACCATGAAGTCTCACCACTTCTCTGAAAAACAATTCTGCTACATGAACAGCATCATTAGTCTTCTTGCAGGGAATAAAATGTACCATCTTTGAAAATCGGTCAACTACTACAAAAATTGAATCATGTCCCCGCTGTGTCCTCGGTAAACCAAGAACAAAGTCCATACTGATATCCTCCCAAGGCTTCTCTGGTATAGGCAATGGCTGGTACAACCCTGTATTCTGCTTCACTCCTTTCGCCATCTAACATACTCTACAACTCTGTACAAACTTCTTCACATCTTGCTGCAATTGTGGCCAATAATAATTCTCACTAACCAAACCAAGGGTTTTATCACGACCAAAATGTCCAGCCAATCCTCTGCTATGCTTCTCCTTGATGAGATTCTCCCTCATAGAACTTTGTGGAATGCACAACTGATTCCCTCTGAATAGCATATCATCCTGGATGATGAAATCTAACTATTTTGTCCTGTCTAGAGTAACAGGTTCTGTACAAGCTTTCCAAGCTTCACCAAAATCAAGATCCTCTGGATACAAATTCTTAAGTTCCTTGAACCCAACCACTTCAATCTGCATTTCTTTCAGCAATAGTTGCCTTGTGCTAAGAGCATCTGCAACCCTATTAGACTTTCCACTCCTGTGTTTCAAAACAAATGTATAACTCTGCAAAAACTCAACCCATTTCAAATGCCTCTGATTCAACTTTCCTTGACTATTCAAATATTGCAAAGCTTGATGATCAGTATACAAAACAAACTCCTTAAGAAGCAGATAGTGCCTCCACTTTTTCAATGCTTGAACTATAGCATAAAATTCTTGATCATAAACAAAATATTTTCTCTTGGCATCATTTAATTTGTCACTGAAATAAGCAACAGGTTTACCTTCTTGGCTCATAACAGCTCCTATTGCAGTACCACTAGCATCACAATCTACTTGAAACACTTTATTAAAATCTGGAAGTGCTAAAACAGGTTGTTCTGTAACTTTTTGTTTCAACAATTGAAAACTCTTTTCTGCCCCATTTGTCCACTTAAAATCTTTTCTATCCCCTCTCATTGTTTCAGTCAAGGGTCCACAAATACTACTAAAATTCTTGATAAACTTTCTGTAAAAGCTAGCTAGACCATGAAAAGATCTTACCTCAGTAGCACTCTTTGGAGTAGGCCATTCAAGGATAGCCTGTACCTTCTCTGGGTCCATTTTTAGACCTTCTCCTGAAACTACAAACCCCAAATACACTAACTCCTTCATCACAAAACTGCACTTCTTTAAATTAATCAGCAATTTCTCTTCTCTCAACTTCTCAAATACCATACGAATATGCATCATATGCTCATCTAATGTCTTACTAAAAATCAAAATATCATCTAGGTAAACAATGACAAACTTACCCAAAAATTCTTTCAGAACCTCGTTCATAAGCCACATGAAAGTGCTCGGTGCATTGGTTAGCCCAAAAGGCATGACTAACCACTCATATAGTCCTTCCTTTGTCTTGAAGGCAGTCTTTCATTCATCTCCTTCTCTGATCTGAATCTGATGATATCCACTCTTCAGATTTATTTTTGAGAAATACACAGCTCCACTCAAACAGTCCATAATATCATCCATTCGTGGCAATGGAAACCTATACTTGATTGTGATCTTGTTTATTGCCCTAGAATCTGTACACATCCTCCATTCTCCATTCTTCTTTGGTGCTAATACCGCTGGTACAGCACAGGGACTCAGACTCTCACGGATCAATCATTTCTGTAACAGTTCATGTACTTGTCTGTTCAACTCCTCACTTTCTGCAGGTGTCATTCTGTGTGCTGCCTTATTCGCCAAACTCGCTCTTGGGATCAAGTCCATCTGATGACTGATCTTCCTGACTGGTGGTAATCCATCAGGCACGTTATCGGATACAATATCCTGAAACTCATTCAATAAATCTGCAACTTCTACAGGAACATCTTCTACTTCCTCTTTACCAGCTTTTGGAATTAAAGCAAAACACACATGCTCATGCCTCATACCATCTAGGAAATTTCTTCCATCAACAAAAGTTATCCTTGCATTACCACATACCTTTTCTTCAGTCTCCTTCAATGGTTTTAGCTTATGTCGCACTCCATCATTTGTCAGGGAATAGGTATTCGCACGACCATCATGTACAGCACATCTGTCAAACTGCCATGGTCTACCCAACAACATATGACATGCATCCATAGATATGATATCACACAATACCTCATCTTGGTATCCGCCAATCTTGAACTTCACCAGGCATTGTTCAATGACCATGACCTTGTGGTCATCCTGTACCCAGGCAATCCGATATGGATGTGGGTGTTTCTATCTCTTGAGCTTCAACTTTGTCACCATCTCTTCTGACACCAAATTGTCAGTGCTTCCACTATCAATAATCACATCACAACATTTACCTTCACACTTGCACCTGGTGCGAAACAGGCTCCTCCTTTGCTCAGGTTCATTCTCACCACTCAACAGGACTCTTCTGTTAATCAACGTTTCTCCTTTTTCAGCATCTTCAGAATTTGATGATCTGGCATCTTCATCTACATGTGCAACTCTGGCCTGGCCTTCATTTCTCCTATCTGTTCTGCCTTGGCGCTGAGGACATTCAAATGCCCTATGACCTTCTTCTCCACAGTGAAAACATGTTCCACGGAAGCCACCTCTTCCAGATCCTTGTCCTCTTCCTCTTCCTCTCTGATCTCTATTATTCTGATCCTGGAAGCGATTGAAATTATTTCCTCGCTGATTCTGACTACTACTAGCCTCATCCTTCTTTTTCGAATCCTCATTTCGGCCACCATATGACCATCCACCAGATCGTCCACCACGACCTCTTCCGTTTTGTTTGCTCTCAAACTTCTTATTCAGCTTTTCCTCTACTTTTAGGGCAAACTGGTATGCCTCTTCAATACTGTTCATTCGAACCAGATTCAGCTCCTTCTGAATGCTTGGCCTTAACCCATTAAGGTATCAGGCAACTTTCTCCTTATCAGCTTCTGCATGGCCTGTTCTGATGAGAAGTCGGTAGAACTCATCTGTATACTCCTGAACAGATCTTCCTGTTTGCTTCAAACTCTGTATTTTCTTCAGTAGGTCAAGCTCATAATCAACAAGAATGAACTGTCACTTCAATTTATCCACCGTCCGATCCCATCTGGTGATTTTATCTTTCCCTCTTCTATTTCACTCTAATTGAATTTCTTGCCACCAGATCTTCGCATGACCTTTCAATCTGGCCTTCGCAAATTTGACCCTATCAGGATCCTCAACATCTTCGTACTCAAAATATTCCTCACATTCATTGATCTAGTCGATCAATTCTTCTGGGTTAAGATTTTCAGAAAATGTAGGAACCTCAATCTTAGGTCTTTTCCCAATTTTGGAAATCGCCCGAAAAAGTCTTTCTTCTTCCTGGTTCACAATTTCAGCTTCTCCTTCTTGATATTTTTCTTCGGCTTCATCCTCGCTTTCATCTCTGACATTAAGATTCATTCCTCTGCGAATCTCTTCTTGCAATGCTCGCACTTATCTCTGCAGCTCTCTAACCTCAGGTGTTACAACACCAGCTCTTCCGCCACGTTCCCTTCGTGGAGGCATTTTCGCGATGCGCGCTAAAACCCTAGCCACGGTCCTAGTGCAAACTGCCTCACAGTAAGTGATCTATTTACACACTCAAGAACTCCTGCTCTGATACCACCTGATGAAGGGTGCTCCCCTTAATACCACAAACACATAACAGAAATAGAGAAACAACAACAATAATATGCAAGAACAGAAAATTGGCTTCTTATTATCTCCACAAATGTGGAATTACAAACTTTCAGAATTACAATATGCAAAGCCACATGGGCATTCCTTACAATATTCTGTAGGACAAAGCCTCAAATCAATACCCAGATCTACTACCCAGAACTATTCTGAACTGCCTAAGACAATAATACAGCCTTCCTTATATAGGCAATTTTCTACCGCCTGGGAAGGTTCCAGAATTTTAGCCAATAAAGCCAACCAAACTTAGAATTATTTTATTTTACATTTTATTACATCATAGTCGGCTCAAGATAACCTTTGAAACCCGAACAAAATTTTTGAAGAAAATTATTTTCTGCCATTTCAGGTGGCCCAACTTCCGAAGACCATAAGTCATCACCTGTTGACCCGATCGGCTATTATAACCCCATTTCGGAAACACCACAAAGCGCTCTACAGGCTTGACCCACGCAAGCGCCTGTCACTCAAATTTTTGACCTCATCCGGGGCCTCTAAAGCCTTCAAAACTAAGTTCAAAGTTTCTGTACCCTGCTGCCAATACCAAAAATCTTCAATATCTTCCAATATACACTTGATCTGGCAATGAAACTTTACTGGCAGACTTATATGACCAAAATGAACCTCTAAGAAAGAAATCAGATCATTCTGAGCACATACGAAAATTACCAAAAATAGTAACTTTCCATAAATAGCAGCTCTGCACAAAATAGCCCTTATTGAATACAAAAAAACAAAAATATTTTTGGGTGATGCAAGATTGCTCTTACACCCAGGATGCTCCTGCATCAAACAATAATATGTAAGAACAGAAAATTGGCTTCTTATTATCTCCACAAATGTGGAATTACAAACTTTTAGAATTACAATATGCAAAGCCACATGGGCATTCCCTTACAATATTCTGTAGGACAAAGCCTCGAACTATTACCCAGATCTACTACCCAGAACTATTCTGAACTGCCTAAGACAATAATACAGCCTTCCTTATATAGGCAATTTTCCACCATCTGGGAAGGTTCCAGAATTTTAGCCAATAAGGCCGACCAAACTTAGAATTATTTTATTTTACATTTTATTACATCCTAGTCGGCTCAAGATAACCTTTGAAACCCAAACAGGAATTTTGAAGAAAATTATTTTCTGCCATTTCAGGTGGCCCAACTTCCGAAGACCATAAGTCATCACCAGTTGACCTGATCGGCTATTATAACCCCATTTCAGAAATGCCACGAAGCGCTCTATAGGTTTGATCAATGCAAGTGCCCATCACCCAAATTTTTCACCTCATCCGGAGCCTCTAAAGCCTTCAAAACTGAGTTCAAAGTTTCTGTACCCTGCTGCCAATACCGAAAATCTTCAATATCTTCCAATATACACTTGATCTGGCAATGAAACTTTACTGGCAGACTTGTATGACCAAAATGAACCTCCAAGAAAGAAATCAGATCATTCTGAGCACATACGAAAATTACCAAAAATAGTAACTTTCCATAAATAGCAGCTTTGCACAAAATAGCCCTTATTGAATATAAAAATAGAAATATTTTTGTTTTTGGGTGATGCAAAATTGCTCTTACACCCAGGATGCTCCTGCATCATGAAGTCGCATGAGACCTTGCCATGCTGAAAAGTTATCTCTGTTGAGCTTTGGAATTTCCCTCTTGTAAGACATCCTGATCTTTAGCTTAGGTCCTTGAAACTCTTCCTGCAAGCACCAAAAGCTCTGATACCAATTGATGGAATATGGATGAAGTGACTGAGAGGGGGGGGGGGGTGAATCAGTCAACCATAAAACACTTCATAATTATTTCTTTTCAGAACCCTTAGGATATCTTAAAGAATGTTATCTGTTTTAGCACTCGGTAAATAGATTGCAGTAACTTTGAAGATGCAGAAAGTATTAGCAAAAATTATCTTTTAGATATTCATCAACACTAGTGTATGATTAAGATAGCAATTAAGAACACAATAGACACAAGATTTAACGTGGAAACCCAATATAAAAAAAACCACCAATGTATCTAGATACTGATTTTTACTTTTTTGAAGTGATGCCCGATTAGAAGCCAACCCGGTAAAAGGTTACAAAACACACTGTTAGGTGTGACCTTGTTAGAGGATTTAATCACCCTGCTAGGAGTGGCCTGGTAAGAGGTCTTGAAAACAATTCAATGGAATTGTCACCTTGTTAGAGGATTTACAATATGGTTGTTAAACCAACTCGGTTAAGAGATTTAGAATTCACTGTTACAATGATAAGAAGGTAACAATGAAAATGACCTGTATAATAATGCAACTGCCTTGCTGATTATAGATCTCTATTCTGCATAAGTGTGATCCTTCCTGATCGAATAAATCTCTACTACACCTTAAGGATATCTGAACATCCTTCACAAATTCGCACACACCTTTCCTGTCTTTCTTCTGTAAATCTTCTGCTGTGTTTCTTTTTTTTATTTTTCACATTTGACCTTTTATTTATATGATTTTAGATTTGTCAAATCGACATTATTTAGTATAACAGTCGGCTGAATTAAGCAAACTCTATTTGCAAAAATCTTTCAAGGGCCGACAGTGCTCGGTGACCATAACTTTCTACAATCTTTCGGAGACCGAGGGAACTCGGTAAACACCGACAATCCTTTACCTTCGATAACCGACTGAACTCAGTAAACACTGAATTTCCTTTGACGACCGACTGAACTCGGTAAACACTGAATTTCCTTTGACGACCGACTGAACTCGGTAAATACTGAATTTCCTTTGGTGACCGACTAAACTCGGTAAATGCTAAATTTTCTTTGATAACCGAGTGAACTCGGTAGACACTGATTTTCTTTGATAACCGAGTGGACTCGGTAAGCACTAATCTTCCTGTCTGGCAGACCGACTGAGCTCGATAGGAACTGATTGCTGCGGACTATGACATTGTGTGACATCAAAGACAATACATAATTTGAGTAGCAATTTCCTTTAGACAATTATTTTCAACAAGCTACAAAACATAAATGTAGGTATCATAATAGCTGAGAAACATAAATGTAGGCATCATGGTCTCAATTGTTTGGAGACACAACATAATTGAATGCTATACCCAGAAAATGCAACACAACCACTACTCCTGCAGTTCTAAGTTGACACTGTGGATCCAAAAACCATATATAGATTCCTTATCTTTGGTTTTTGGATTCTGTAGTGTCAACTTAGAACTACAGGAGTAGTAGTTGTGTTGCATCGTCTGGGTATACCACTCAATTATGTTGTGTTTCCAAAACATTGTGACCATGATGCCTACATTTATGTTTCTCAGTTGTTGTGTCCTAGGACCCCTTATGACCCTTTACGACCATTTACAACCTCTAAGAACACATCTTAGAGGTCTTAAAATGTCGTAAAGGGTCATAAGAGGCTCCTAGGAGGGGCCAGATGAGCTTCCACCTTCACGTAGTTGGCCCTGTTAAGTAGAGAATGTTAATTAAACTATTCTCAAAACATAATTGTAGGCATCATGGTCACATTTTTTTGGAGACAACATAATTGAGTTGTATACCTACACGGAGAGCAATTTTTGCACCTCCGATTCCAAGTTGACACTGCGGGATGGATAACAACTTGGATCCGGAGGTGCAGAAGTTGCTCTCCATCGTTTGGGTATACCACTCAATTACATTGTCTCCAAAAAAATGTGACCATGATGCCTACAATTAGGTTTCTCAGAGAATGTTAAACTATTCTCAAAACAAAGAGAAGCTCAAAGAGAAGCTGGCAACAACCAACAGAACGAGTGTTTATGACCTCTAAGAATACATCTTAGAGGTCTTAGCTCAATAATTTATATTTGAATAGCAATTTATATCTGCATATCAAACTCAGACAAGCACACAAATCTTTAGGTAAACAAAGCTTTCTAATTGTGCTAAATAGAAGACATCTATAATATTCTTTTGAGGAAACACATCTATGCTATTCTTTTGAATGATGTCACTATTGAAACTTTTGAGGAAACAAAAGGCTGAGGTGGTATTAGGCATCCTATTCAACTTAAGTTGTGTAATTAATAAACATTTTTTTATAAAAAAAATTAGTATTGGTCGAACTTTCAACCATTTCATAGCACTAAATTCAACCAGAATGCTATGCATTCGACGATAATTTCTACAAACATTGGTGGATAATTCGACCTATCGTATGGTCGAAATAGCGACGACATCACCAATTAAATCGATGGCAATGCTTACAGTTCCAAGGGATTGTTGCAGTCGATAATTCAACCAATAGTACGATTGAAATTTTGACTATTAATCAACATGTAGAAAATGCGATGAAAAAAGATCGACGACATTTTTAGTCTTTTATTCGACCAATTGTTGTAGAAAATTTGACTAATTCTCGTCGAAATTTAAGGTAAAATTTACTAGTGTGATATGGGGTACTTGGAAAATTTACACTAAGTGCATTTGACCCTTTTTGCATGAACACAAATTTTTTTCCCTGTAAAAAGGACTTTGAGCCTTCAAAAGCCAAGATAGGTTATTGTAGAGGGGCCTAACATGACCTTGTAGATTTAAACAGATTGTGTGCAAGTGCCACAATTTGCAAGAAACAATCCATCAAAGTTTGATGATTTTTGCACTTAGGGTACACAAGGGACATCGTCGGTAGGGTATGTTGGTGAGTTCCATAGGCAAGTCATCAATGTGACAGGAGGTTAAACAAATAAGGCTACAAAGGGAAAAACCAAGAGACAACCCTCAATACCATAGGATCATTTATCTCTAGTTATTTTGAGAAATAAGGAACTTCAAACACTCAATTAAAATATTTGAAAAAGACCCAAAACATTATCTAAAGACCTTTCCTTTTTTATGTGCTTCAAGGCCTACTAGCCCTTCCTAGGTGGTCTTTAGCCAATAACTTTCAAAGTAATGGGTCTGGGAACAAATTGAAAGCTCATTATGATATTGTTTTCAAAGTTACAAAACATATGCTAAATCAAGGTAGACTTGTTTTCAAATGTAGGCTTCAAATTTTGACTGATTTGTGGTAGATTAGGCCCAATTAGGCTAAATTAACAAAGAAACTCTATGAAATATTGATCAACTACCCAAAAATTATTCATTATAGATCTAAATATACTGAAAATACTCCAAATTCATAATTTATAGCAATGGCCACACTCCCCAATAGGTCTAAGCATCAAACCCTTGGTCTATGTCTCTTTTGCGGTAATTTGAATGAGGTTTTCATGGAAACACTACTTCCAAACCTTCTCAACCCTCTCAAACACTTCAAACACCTTTTATTATGTCAAAACATTAATTTTGATTCATTATATGGTCAACCACTTCAATGTTTCATCAAATCCCATCTCTAACAACTCAAATTTGCATGAAAATGTGTAGCAAAACCCCCTAGGGTATCAATAAAAAATCCATCAAATGAGATCCAATGCACCTAAAATACATTTAAACACAAAATGTACACCAAAATATTTCATTCCATTGAGTTACATGTTATTTCAATTTTACACTTTTTGCATAAGACAATATTAGCAATTTTTGGACAAATTTCACATTTTTGGACATAATGTTACCAAAACTTATAGGTGCCTATTTACTGACCTCTAATTACTCAATCATGCTTAATTATGACAATCTATCCTTATTACATCAATAAATTTCCATGGAAGGCTTATTTGCACTTTTGTGCCAACATGGTTAGTTTCTTGTCAGTTATGCACCATGGTACAAAATGACTTCCAAACATATAAGTTGACTCCAAATCCTTTTAGAAATGGTCACTAGGGCCTTATTAAGACCTTGCAAACAATAAAAATACAAAATAATCCAAACCCTTTCAAAATAATCAAAACATAAAAGACTTCTTACGATTTTACATAGTTAGGGCACGCAAGGGACATTGCCATTAGGGTATGTCATTGAGCATTCTAGCATGTTGAGAGGAAAAGTGGGACTATGTCTAGGGTAAATCCACCCAACCAAACATGATCAAGTTTTCTATTCTCACCCATGATGAACAAAATGTGATATGGGGTGCTTGGAAACTTTTCACTAAGTGCATCTAACCCCTTTTACATGAAAAAAAATTGTTGCCATGTAAAAATGACGTTGAGCCTTCAAAAACTAAGATAGGTTATTGTAGAGGGGCCTAACACGACCCTATAGGTTCAAACATATCATACAAAGGTGCCATGATTTTCAATAAATATTCCATCAAAGTTTGATGATTTTTTGCACTTTCGGTACACAAGGGACATCATTGGTAGGGTATGTTGTTGAGAATTTCGGTGTGTTGAGAGGAAAAGTTAGACCATTCCTAGGGTAAAACTACCCAATCAGATGTGATCAAGGTGTTGGTTCATGCCCATGAAAAATACACCATGATATGGGGTACTTGGCAACTTTTCACTAAGTGCATATGACCCTTTTTGCATGAACAAAAAAAATGTTTCCCTACCAAAATGATTACGAACCTTCAAAATCTGAGACAGTTTAATGTAGAGGGGCCTAACATGACCCTGTAGGTTCAAACAGATCATGCATAGGTGCCACATTTTACAAGAAATAGTCTGTTAAAATTTGATGGTTTTTGGCACTAAGGGTACATAAGGGACATCACCGATAGGGTATGTTGTTGAGCATTTCGACGTGCCGAGTGGTAAAATGGGATTGCGCCTAGGGTAAAACCACCCAACCAAATGTGATTGAGGTATCAATTAGTGCCCAAATAGAGCACGATATTGGGTAGTTGGAAATTTTTCACTAATTGCATCTGACTCTTTTTGCATGAACATAAAAAATTGCTTCCCTGCAAAAATGACTTTGAGCCTTCAGAAATTGAGATAGGTTATTGTAGAGGGACCTAACATGATCCTACAGGTTTAAATGGATCATGCATAGGTATCATGGTTTGCAAGAAATAGTCCATCAAAGTTTGATGGCTTTTTGCACTTAGGCTACACAAGGGACATCACTAATAAGGTATGTCGCTAAGCATTTTGGCATGCCGAGAGGAAAAGTGGGACCATGCCTAGGGTAAAACCACCCAATCAGATGTGATCAAGGTTTTGGTTCATGGCCAAAATGAACAAAATGCAATATGGGTACTTGGCAACTTTGCATTAAGTGCATCTGACCCTTTTTGCATGAACAAAAAAACTATTGCCAAGAAAAAATGACTCTGAGCCTTCAAAAAATGAGATCGGTTATTGTAGAGGGGCTTAAAACAACCATGTAGGTTCAAACATATCATGCATAGGTGTCACAGTTTGCAAGAAATAATCTGTCAAAGTTTGACATTTTTTTGCACTTAGGGTACACAAGGGACATCATCGGTAGGGTATGTCACTAAGAATTTTGATGTGCCAAGAGGAAAGGTAGGACCATGCCTAGGGTAAAACCACCCAACCTAATGCAATCGAGGTGTCAATTTGTGCCCATGACGAATAGAACATATGGACTTCCTTCACAACAAGGGTGTGTTCCTTGTAGCCCTCAAAATTGCATTTTTGGTTCATAACTTCTAACACGTTCACCTATCATATAAAAATTTGACCTTTTTAGATAACCATTTGGGTGACACCTAACATATTTCAAACTGAATATATTGTGTTTTGGAACAAATTGCTCAAAAAATTCTGATTTCAAGTATTTAAGGGTCAATTATTCTTATTTTACAAAGCACCTAAACACTCTCCCAAACCAAAAACTTTACTAGCCTAAGAAAGGTTCAAACAAACAAAATTCACAATTTTTATGTGTTGAAACATGTCAAAATGTGTCCAAAGAGGTAGATATATAAAAATGATCATTCCCAATGTGCATTCCAATAATGAAATGTGGCGGTGTTGATGACACTTGTGCTTGAATTTCATTCTTTCATAAGCACAATATGAACCCAATAATAAACATGTTTACATTCTATTATATTAAATAATCATTTAAAGGTATACGCCATATGAGTTGCATAGAATGAACAAATTGGATCACATTTAAATTTTTAAATATGTACGTTTCAAAGTAGCAAGACATACACACAATGAACAAGTTGGATCACATTTCAATTGCAAATAACTAAGTTTTAAAGTACAAAGATATGCACATAATGAAAAAATTGGATTGAGTATCAACTTTCACATATATGAAAATGAGAAATAATCATGTACATATACAAAAATGAAATTAATGCCAAGTCAATAATAAAGTTACAAAAATGTGGCATGTGCCATGTCAAGATCAATATATATAATACAAATGTCAAACATATGCATAAATTGGTCCTTCAATGACCACAACTAGAACTATATGTCTCTATCAATATCTATGACTATTGTGGATCATCAAAATCAAGCCTCTTCTAAGTAGTACGTGGCTCTGTAGGTGGCTACACAAGAATGATTCAAATGTTGAATTAGATATATTTTCTCAAAATAACTAAATATTGAATTGTAATGTGTTTGTAGTTGAACTGTTGATTACCTCATGTCTTTCTTTTGGTGTTGGGTTGTGTAGTAAAGTTGATGGGCTCCTTCTTAGGTAAACGAGACTCCTAACAAAATGGAAAGGTAGAGCATATGTGGGAAGTCATGAAGGGGGCTATAATAGGTAAAATAAAACTAATACAAGTTAATAACATATATGTTGAGAAAAACTAAAAAATAAAAAATGCACAGACTAAAAAACAAATGCATACCAGAGCCTCAAATGGATCTCCTATACTCGTAGGAGGCACAATCATTGATGAAGTAGCTATGATCATTTATTGCATGGAAAATGATGAGAGATGTTATATATAGTCATAGAGGAAGGAATTAGGGCTTTCAAACAAGCAAGAATGTAATCCAACAAGAGTTGACAAGTGATTCTCAACTAAGAAGACAACATACCTCTTCCCTCTGATGTGTTGGACCCCCTCTTCGATGATTGGGACTCCTAACAAAATGGAATGGTAGAGGATCTGTGGGAAGTCACGAAGGGGGTTGTAATAGGTAAAAGATAATTAATACAAGTTAATAACCCAAAGTTGTTGACACACACTAAAAATATCAAAATGCATGTACTTATATCTAAACACATATGGTTTAACATATATAGAACAAATGCATATTAGAGCCTTAGATGGTTCTCTTGTACTCTTAGGAGGCATCATCGCTAATTATGCAGCTATGACCATTTCCTGTATGGAAAATGATAACATATGTTATAGTCATAGAGGAAGAATTTAGAGATTTTGATCAAACAAGAATGCAATCAAAAGTGAATATGAAAATGTTACCTCTTCCGTCTATTGAGCCTCTGCGACATCTAGTGCATTCATTAATTCTTTAAATCCCAATTGTTTATGTATATAGAACAAATAAATCAGGCGCATTCATCAAGATCTACATGTACATATTTAATCATAATACATTTTAACAAATAAATTTAAATTGTACTAAATTACCTTTTGGTGTTTAGGTTCTCGTGAGGATATCTTTTTCTGTCCCAGTGTGCTATAAGATGCCTTTCACACATGAGATGTCTTCGAGCCAGGTAGGGTAATCTAACATTAAAAAAATAACATAAGAGAAATAAATGTATAATATTAAATCTAAGCCAAAAAAATCTAAATCTAAATGACTCACATGGGTTCAATTAAAATTGTAAATAAGAGTTGTGTAAAATATGATACTGCAAAGCTTTCTAGGCCAAAGTCAATGGTTGAAAGTGTGACATCATCAACTTGGGACATTTGAGCCCCTTCAAAGAACTGTAAAATACCAAATAAATATATATATTAATAAAAAATATTTTTAAACCAATGTATTATTCTATTTTAACAATATTTAGAAATCTTTACCTTGGGTGTCGAAGCTACCCATGCACATGGAGTGGAACAAATACTACATGGT
>BSBK01006609.1:0-177500 GCA_027943335.1 Chamaecyparis obtusa | reverse complement strand
CCCAAGTGGGGACAAGCCTTTTGCTAGCTATTCCAACCCACTATAAACTCAAGGCTATCAAGGACACAAAACCTTGGTAGACATAGTACTTGTCTTCGCTTGATGTGAGTACTTGTGGGATTGTGACCATGAGAAAAATGTTGAGCAAGAATGTTTAAGGTACTCTTATGGCCGTGAGGTCCATTACTTGCCGCAAAGTAAGGAGTCCCTTTAGGGAGCAAGAGGAGTGTTATGAATGGAAGCCCTTACTAAGAACCATAGATAGAGGCCACCCTATTTTGCCACTTAGCTTCTTGGTGCAAGGATTGATCCAAGTGGAATAACCCAGATCACCCTAAGATTACTCACCATTTGTGTTCCTTTGGTTGTGTCATTGACACCTCCATGACAAAGCCGACATCTATTATGGGAAACCACTTTGTGTAAGGCAATGGGACATCAAGTGTGGGCCAAGTTGCTAAGTATTGAGCCTTTGTTCTTCTAGGCTAGCAAGTGCTTGAACTGTTCTCGTTGTTATGTACCCATGCAAACGTTCTTGAACATACAAACATCGCGGTAGTGCTCATAGAAGTTTTTTAATTTTGATATTACAATTGCTTGTCTTGGCAAGGTTGCTTTTGCCCTTGTTTCAAGTGTTTGAAGACATGTTTGATCCCCTACTATTTGCAAACTTGTCTGATTACTGCTAGTACTGTGTTTGGAGTCAAAAAATTGAACCATCAAACTGAAACATTGACCGAATTGCCTTCAAAACTGAGTTTTTTTATGTTCACTGGTCAAGAGTCGTACAACACTAGAAAACCATTGCACACCCTCTTGAGAAATATCGCGCGATACTTCGTCGTCGTTGTTGTATCGCTTGCCTATTATACATTCTATTGCACCAGCTGATTGGAAACTATCGCACTGCCTAATGCAAAATATCGCTTGGAGAAATTATATCGCTCTATTAGCCTGGAAACTATCGCACAGAGTCCTTTTTCTATTTCACTACTGCTTGCAATCTGAAGTTGATTTGTGTCACTTCTAGTCTTCCTTAGTCAATCCAAATCTCAGATCTTAGGTGTTGTGACATGTTGCTCAATATCCAAATGAACTCAAATGGTATCAAATTGCACAAAATGACTCTTGGTCACCTTTCTTCCACATCTCCCATGTCTTCCTAGTCTCTCATTTTCTTCTTCCTTCATGCTTCTTCCTCTTCTTCCTAAATTCTTTATGTCTTCTTGATTCTTTTCCTCTTATTATCTAGTCTACCTTCTTCTATTTCATCTCTTCCATTCATTTCTTCCATGCTTGATTCCTTCTCTTCTACAACCATAAATTTCAACTACTTTGTTATGGAACCTCTCTTGAGAATGGATGATCTCGAACTCATTGCTCAATTTGAAGAATTTTATTCCTCCAATAGTCCTTTCGAATATTTCATGGGTGACAAACTTAAAGCAAAAATAAAAGAAAAGATGATTGAATCAGACACCTTTGCTAGGATCATAGACATGATCATATCATGACCTCCTTCTTCCAAACATTGTTCATCATCTAAGTCTTCTCATTCTTCTTCATCTTCCAAGTCTCGCCATGATTCTTCTAGACATTATTCACATTCTTCATTATCCAAGTCTTCTTCCTCCACTAGGTCTTCACTTTCCTCTTCTTCACAATCTCATTCCTCTTCTACTTCTTCCAAGAGTCTTACTCCTCAATATGATCAATATAGTAATCCTTGTGATACCTCTCCCACGAAGAGTGACACGCCCACCTTTGATGACTATATGACTATTATGATGGCTATGATGATGAACCATATAGTCATACCTATGAAACCTCTATTCTTAAGAGTCCTCCTCATCGTGTGCTCATGCTTACTAAAAGGTCATCCTATTGGATAGATCGTGATGGTGATCCATATGATTCTAATTTTGAAAGAGACTTTGATGAGTTTTGTGAACAATACCTCGATTATGATCCATTTACTACTACTGAGGACTATAAAATGCACCGTGCTGATTAAAAAAGTAAATATTATAAGAATCCTTTCTCTAAGAACTCTCATGCTGAAAATAAAGATGAAACTCTCAAGCAAGATTATGTTAATGATGGACCTTTGTCTTGTGATGGTTCCCTTCCATCCCCTACTTCCTCCAATAACCATACATTTCCTAAAGCTTCCAATTCTTTCAAACCTTTCACAAATCCTTCATCCAACAAAGATCCTAATGCTTTTCATGCAATTCCCTATAGTTATCCTCAAGAGCTATCTCTTAAAGAAACTCAATCTCACCTTCACTTGGCTGCAAATACTTTCAATAATGCTAAACCTAAAGAGCCTAAGCCTTTATGCACTATAATGCCTACTTCAGCTAGTCCTTCACTGTCTCTTCCAAATTCTTCCTTAAAATTTCAACATGCTTCCTTGTCCTTAGAAGTGGCTCCATGTCAAGAGGACTTTAAAAATGACAAAGAAAAGAACATAAAGAAAGATCAAGATCAAGAACCCTCCATGTCATCCAATTTTTTTCATGATGACTCTTATCCGCTTCAAGGTTTTTTTGATCCTGCATGCCCTTCCTCATTCATTCCACCATGTCTTAAGTCTTCTCCTAGGCAAGATCAAGCTACTACTTACACCATTGAGTTTATTGACAATCAAAATAACCTTACTACACTTGCACTTTCCAAAGATGATACTTCCAATAAGGTTATTAAAAATAGTGTTGTTGCTTCCAATGTTAAGCCTATTGAAAATCAAGAAAAAAATGATACACTTATGCCATCCAAAGCTCCTTGTCAAGATCAAAGTCTTCCATCTTCTTGTTCTACCACTCCATGTTCGCTTCCACTTTCTACTCTTCCTAAGTCTTTGCAAGCTTTGAACAATCCTATTGAAGAAGTTTCTCCTATTCAAGATGTTCATGATCCTATTGCAAATCCTAATGCTCACTCTAAAGATGTTGATGTCCTTGATTGTCATATAGATGTTGATGAAATTATTGATTATCCTTTTGCGTCTTCCACATCCATCCTTGGACTTCCTCCACCAATACCAAAGGCTTCACGTCTTCCTTCCATCTTGGGCCCTTATGTCCCTTCACTTTCCCCTTCTAACTCTCCTAATTTGTCATCCATTTTGGGTCCTTATGTCCCTCCATCTCCTATCTTTCCTCAAGATCAACATAGATGCATACCCTTGAATCCTTTTCATCCACCCACCTATATAAACCAGTCATATCCTCCTCCTTCCACAAGTCCTAAATCTTTTGGAAGTAATTTGAATGTTCAATACAAGAAAATGAAGCAATACAAGAATCCATCAAAAAAAGAAGATGACCATGTCTCCTCTAATTAACATGGAGGCATAAAGTCAAAAGAGATATCTAAGCAAAAAACTACAAGACAAGTATGGGTTCCAAAATCCATCATTGAAGATATTCTCTCTAAATCATCAAAAAGAAATAAAAATCTTAAGGCTATATGGATTCCAAAGTCTTTCTTGAAATAGTCTAATATTGAACAAAAAGTGAAGTTGACATTCAAGCTTCCAAAGGCTTCCACCTCATCTTCTTCCAAAAACATTCTTTCATTCCATGTGCCTAAACCGCAACCTCTACTAAACATTCACCATATTCCTTCTCGTATTCCTTCATTCACATTTCCTCCATCCTCTCACTGCCCTTCAAGGTGTGTGTTGATGTTGATCTTGCCTTCTTTCCATCTACCCTTTCACAATCCTTCCATTCATTATCCTTCTACCTTCTATCATTTTTTCTCATTTGCCTATTCCTCCTATCTTCCAGCCTCACTTGCTTTACATAAAACTTTATCCTCCATTTTTCTCTTCCATCTTCCTTTCCCTATTAGCATCTTTGAGCATATTATTTTGAATCCTTGGCATATCATGGTTTATCCTTTCAAGGAGCATTATCTAAAAAGCTTGCCTTCTTCCAAAATAGGAAAATTGAAAAAAAATTAAAAAATTAAAAATGTGCCTTGGTGGAAACCTGGAAATAGGCGCCTTGGTAGCAAAAGTAAAGAGAAATAAATTTGTCCTATGGTGAAAACCACTCCCTTGTGGTTCTTTGGATAAGTACTGTGATGAAAACTTGACAATCAAGCATCATGCGTAGTTCTTCTACATATTTCATCTATTTCATCTTCTCTTTTTGATCTTGACAATGTTGACCTATACACAGACATTTGGCTATCTTGTGAGCTATCTTATGATGATCTTGCTTTCATTCCATTCATGTTTAGCCTTCATATTTATTTTCCTCCATTCATTTTAGCCTTCTGCTATCCTTTTCCCCTTTGGTCTTGATCTAATAAAAAAGAGTAAAACACGATGCTATGAAGCTTCTTGACATGTCTACTCCTTTGGACTGCATCTTTTCCTTCTTTTGCATTACGCTTTTGTTACCTATCCTATGCTGGCCTTTCATTGCTTGTCCAGATGTGCTTTGCATAACATTTTTTTCCCTAGCTTGGGTACTCTTGAGGAGTTTGCCATTGAGGATTTCTTTCCTTCATTCTCCTTCATTTTCTTGGCTTCCATCTCTTCCATAGCTTGCTAATCCTTCTTGTCCTCCACCTTGCTAGACATTGGGACTACATGATCTGATCTTGCTTGGGAGTTTGATGCCTATTCTGTCTGGGGGCATCCTTTGTACATACTTATTGATCCTAAAAAAATTCCAAAAAAATTCATATATGATGCTAAAAAAATCTTTAAAAGCATATAAAGTCTTGAAAAAATATAAAAAAATTTAAAAATGCAAAAAATTCAAAAAAATAAAAAAAGTGCCTTGGTGAAAACTTGGAAACAGGCACCTTGGTAGCAAAAATACAAAAAAATTGAAAAAATAAAAATCTCCAAGTGGTGAAAACCTGGAAACAGGCACTACTTGAGGCCTTTGCACCCTTGTTTCTTAGCATGCGTCCTCGACACTTAGCCTTTCTCCATCATGCCTTGACCTTGTTGCCTTGGTTTGGAATTGGTCTTTGTCTTTGTCTAGGGGGCATAACTATGTTAGCTTTGGTCTCTAGGAGGCGTTGGTCTTTAGGACATCTTGCAAACGATGTTTTTCAACACCACCCAAATAGTGTTTTTCAACACTACCCTAGCATCAAGTGTTTCTCAACACTTATCAGATAATCCTACCCCACAGTCTAGCATGATATGATATCTCCCACTAGTAGATGTGATACTCAAAGATTGATTCTATGACCTACACACATGCACTTAAACACTTGACTCGCTGAGACTTGTTTGACTTTGTTTTCCTTGTGTGTTGTCTATGATGATTTCTTTGATGAGTGTTCTCTCCCTATGATAGTTTTTGATGATGCATAGCTAGAAGACTAAGGGCATGAGGACACATTTTATTGTTTTTTCTGCTTGTGGCTATATTTTGTTGGTCTTAATTGTCATTAGCATTTATGCTTGTTCCACTTGACAATAGGATCTACAAGGTATTATCCTTGATTGTTTGCGCAAGTGCATACTTATAGTCATCTTGACTTTTCTTGTGTCTCGATGCGAGTATAATCTTGCCATATCAAATTTAGGTGGTCTCACTGCACTAGTCATCTTGACCTATATGTCTTTGGTGCCTAGGTGGGATTCCCACATTTCATCTAATATAGATCATATTCATATACCCATAGTCATACTAGTGTGTATTGTATGATCTTGCGACCCTACCAATAATGCTTGATGATGAATATTAAGAGTCTAAAAGCTTTGTGACCTTGCAAGTAAACCACTTTTCATAGTAGCTTGCATTTTTAGGTTCATGTTAGATTAGTCTTTCATCTTTCATATGGAGAGAGCTCTCATTTTATCTTTCGTGGACTTGTTAGTCAAACTGCACTCACCTTTCACTTCTTCCTGATCATGTCTTTCGCTTCTTGTCTTTCATATCACATCATTTTCTATTCATTTCGGACTCGAAATTGAAATTCGAGTTAATCTTGATAGTCAAAATCGCATTTCAAATTTTCCCCTTCTTCTGCACAGTTGGCTGACCATTTAAGGCCTGATCCTTTGATCTTCGCAGGGGCATCTTCATTTCCTCATCCCCATCTCTTCCAAACTTCTAGTCTTTCATTCATTTTCATTCATCTTCATCTCTCTTAGGTTTGACTTTATCTTTATCTTATATCTTTCTCAGTCAAACTGGGGCATATCTTCCCTACTTGATGGTTATTTTATCATCTTCGATCATGATTTCTAGTACCTTGATCAAGTTTATCAATTTTCTACTTCTCCTCTACCTGATTTCGATTTCAATTCCGAGGGGGTAGTACCTATCAGCTTCAATCTTTGATTCGGCTATATCATTCAGCTCAGCCTGAGATTCTTATTTTGAGACTTGATTATCACTTAACAGAAATGGTGTTGATCTTGTCTTTTGATTCTTATCTCTTATTTTGAGACTTGACTATCATTTAACAACAATGGTGTTGGTCTTGTCTTTCAGCTGATTTATTTTTGTCCTGGCGTGTTCCTAGAATGATCACACGTCTGGATTGTTTTGTGATCTCAAATCGATCTCACATTTCAATTCTTCTTTGACCACATGTGTTCCCAGAATGATCACACATTAGTTAAAGAGGGGCAAATGTGTGCACCCTAAAATGGTCGCCTAGACTTTGGGCCCCCATTCAGCAATTTATCAAATCCTTGAATCAATATTTTCAAAAATCAGCATTTTCCAAATATATCAATTTCCTTGATCAAATCATATTTTATCATTTTCGATTATTTGCCTTGGGCTAACCATTTTATCCTAAAGTCTTTATTTATTTATAAGGAATTTCCTCCCCTTTTATTAAATAAAAAGCCCCCCACTTTTCTTCTTATCCCAAGTTGCACAAATAAAGCATTATTCCTATTTTATAAAAAGGGAAAAAAACACTTTTTGTCTCATATGGACACAAAAGTCAACTCTTATTTTCTCATTGGAGGATATTTGTGCACATGGATTGCTCCTCTTTCAAGCCCCACCCTTAATTAAAACTTTTTCCTCTTAATCTCCATCGTCCGTTGTTTCTCATTTCCTATAAAAGAAGAACTCTTTTCTTCACTTTCATATGCATTTTTTAAATACTAATGTTATGTTGCAGGTTTTCTAGGTCACTTTGGAGCTTTTGAAGATTTGGAGCATTCTTGGCTTTCATACTTTCATGCTATTATAGTTTCATTTCTTGCATTCTAGTTTTATTATCATGGCATTCATAGCTTCATATTTAGATTAGATTTTCTTTAAGCTTTAGATTAGTTCACATAGCTTAATAGGAAGGATTGTAACACTTGTTATTTCCATAGCTTAGCTTGCATCTCTCATTTCTAGCTTGCATATTCATCTTAATATAGTTTGCATTTGCATTTCATTTTGATTCTTGGGGATATTGGCATTCTTGCCCTTGTCTTCATTTGAATCTCTCATTGTGTGGTTGACTAGCAAGGTCATAAGCTTAATAGCTCTAGCTGAGAGCAATCAAATAATCTTGCAACTCCATGCATAAAGAGCTCTAGGTCACTTTCTAAGGTTTCCTATTCATGGATTCCCTTGGATATAATGACTTAGAGAAGTGCACTATTTGAGTGTGTACAACGACCACTTCAAATAATTATAAAAAAACATACTCGATGGAAAATGTGACACAGTGCAACATGGAGAATCCAAAAATGGATAGTCCAAACCTTACACTAACAAAAACAATACAACAAAAACACAACAAGAGAATGCACAAATGGAATTTCATTCAACATTCCTAGTTGTAAGGCTTTCCAAGTTATGACCAAATAAAAACAAAATTCAATTATCCTCTAGCTATTCTAGCTCTATAACACATCAGCAACTAGTAGAAATACTAAGGTAGATCTAAACTTGAGCTCACAAGCCACCAATCAATCTCCTTGTCTCCAAGCATGCAAATAACTAGCTCTATTATTACCCATATCAGACAAACAATCTGATCTGCAAGATCTCGTAGGATCCAATTACCATCCTTCCCAAATTCCTCTCCCTAACAACTATCCAAACCCCTTCTTAAATACACTTCTTCAGCCACAAGTTGACTGGAAGAAAGAAATATCTCTAAGCCCAAGTCAGCTTCTATAACAAACAATTATTAAATGTAAGACAAGTCGGCTCTCAAATAGCCAAGTACAAATAATTAGTTCTCCATGTCGGCCTCTAGATCTACATAGGAGAATACAAAATAAGCTACCAACATTAAATACATCAAGTCGGCCAACCAAATCCACAAGAACTCTAGTTGATAATCCAAAATACGGAGTGTCAACAAAACAACTGAGCAAGCACATCGAGCGAGCACCACAAGCATCGCCAAGTACAGGTTCTTTCGAGTACTAGAAGTTTACCAAGTTCCCTTCAGTGATTGAGCCCTTCAATGATCGAGCCCTTCAATGACCAAGCCCCTCGGTCAAAGATGCAACCGAGTAACATAGAAACACTCCAACATAACACACCAACATGCAAGATTTCCAACTTCCCTAGGATGTTCTTGCATCAAACACCCTAGGTGCAAAAATATGTTCTTAGAGGCTAGAAGAACATCTTACATGATTCAAAATATAAATCCTAAATTGGTTCTTCACATACATGTCCTCCAAGTCTTCAACTTGCATACTCTTCCACTTCTACTTTCTCTGCCTTTTCAAGTCTTTCCTCGACAATCCACAGGTATGTTCTCCACACTGATCTCTAATCCTTTTAGGATCCTTTAACTCAACTCGGCTCCCAAAGTTCAGGTTACTCCTACCGAGTGTTGTATCCAGCAAAGGCATCAGGGAAAACTTCTTGCCAACCTTCTTAACAAAAAACACATTCTTGACATAGTCATGCACAACCCTGCAATCATATTGCCAAGGTCTACCGAGCAATATGTGACAACTACTCATATCCATAATATCACACAACACTTGATCCTTATACTGGCCAATCTGAAAATCAACAAGACATTTCTCCCTTACTTCCAAAGCATTAACATCTTGCAACCAACCAATCCTATAAGGACAAGGATGTTTCACTCTCTTCAAACCAAGTTTATGAACCATCTCCTTAGCTACAAGGTTATTAGTACTACCACTACCCATAATCACATTACAAAGTTTGCCTCCTGACTTGCACTGTGTTCTAAACAAATTACTCCTCTGACAAGGTTCCACCTCTGTACCGAGTAATTTTCTTTGAACCAACAAGTTTTCTGACTCTACCTCAGGTTCATTCAGCATCTTCTCATTCACCATAGTAGTTCTCCAATCACCAGTCTTCTGGAAACATTCAAATGATTGATGTCCTTCTTCACCACAACGAAAAAAAGCACCCTTAAAGGCAACCTTACCTATCCTCTTCCTTGAATCAACAGGTTTCGGTTCATCTTCAGTAGTCGGTTTATCTTTCACTTAGTGATCACATTTCTCCTTCCCTCAGGAATTACCATATTGTCTCCTCTTCAACTTATCTTCTTCCTTCAGAGCATACCGATAAGCATCCTCAACTGAATCAATCTTCAACATACCAAGCTCATCTTGAATATTTAATCTCAAGCCATTCACATACTGAGCTACCTTTTCCTTACCAAGTTCTTTGTGTCCAGACCAAATAGTCAACTTATAGAACCCCTCGGTATAGTCTTCCACAGTCATCTCTTTCTGCTTCAAGTTTTGTAATTTCTTAAACAATTCAAGTTCATAGTTGACAAGTATGAACTTAGCTTTCAACTTTGCCACCTCAACCTCCACCGATTGATCTTCATTTCACCTTCATCTTCTCTATCCCTCTACAATTATTTCCACCAAAGAGCAACATGTCCTTTCAACTTAGTCTGTGCCAACCTTACTCTAAGAGGATCTTCAATTTCTTTAAGCTCAAAGGAGTCTTCTAACTCACCAATCCAATCAATCAATTCCTTAGGTCTCAAAGTACTAGAGAAATTAGAAACTTCTATTTGGTAACTAGTACTTAACCGAGCTCTAGATCTCTACAACCGACCAATTATATCTTCACCAGATCTGTTCCTCTGATTGGTTCTATCATCTCCACTAGATCCAACAGCTTCAAAGTCTTCAATAGCTTCCTTGTAGCCATCTTCAATACTAATATTCCTTGACATACCAACAATAGCCCTCATGATCTTAGTGATCATATCATTTTTCATCAATTCCATCTCAGATCTGAAATCAACTTTAACCTTATCTGTAATATTTAATTCTACAACATCACAAAGATCTGCAATTGCCCTAGGGTCCGATCTTCTCGGAGGCATCCTTCAAGATCTTCGTAAACCCAAGGCAAAAAATTACCAACCCAAGGTCCTGGTGCAAACTGCCTCAACTTCGACAATCTGTCCACACACTCAAGAACTTCAAGCTCTGATACCACCTGACGTAGTGCAAAGGGAGACATCCAAAAATGGATAGTCCAAACCTTACACCAACAACAATAATACAACAGAAACACAACAAGAGAATGCACAAATGGAATTTCATTCAACATGCCCGACTATAAGGCCTTCTGGGTTATGACCAAATACAAATAGAATTCAATTATCCTCTAGCTAGTCCATCTTTGTAACACATCAGCAATTGATAGAAACACAAAGGCAGATCTAAACTTAAGCTCGCAAGCCACCAAGCAATCTCCTTGTCTCCAAGCAAGCAAATCACTAGCTCTGCTATTATACATACCAGACAAACAATCTGATCTACAAGATCTCGCGGGATCCAATTACCATCCTTCCCAAATTTCTCTCCCTAACAACTATCCAAACCCCTGCTTAAATACACTTCTTCAGCCACAATTCGACTGGAAGAAAGAAATAACTCTAAGCTCAAGTCAACTCCTAAAATAAAAAATTATTAAATGCAATACAAGTCGGCTCTCAAATAGCCTTAAAAATAATTAATTCTCCATGTCGACCTCTAGATCCACATAGCATAATACAACATAAGCTACCAACATTAAATACATCAAGTCAGCCAACCAAATCCACAAGAACTCCAATCAGTAAGCCAAAATACTAAGTGCCAACAAAACAACCTAGCAAGCACATTGACCGAGCACCACAAGCATCATCGAGTATAGGTTCTATTGAGCACTAGAAGTTTACCGAGTTCCCTTCAGTGTCTGAGCCCTTCAATGACCGAGCCCCTCAGTCAAAGATGCAACCGAGTAACACATAAACACTCCAACATAACACACCAATATGCAGGATTGCCAACTCCCCTAGGATGCTCCTGCATCAAAATTACAAAAAATACATTACTTATAGCTCTCACTCTTACCTATCATTCTACCAAAGGGTTTTACAAAATACTAAATCTAACTATATCTTTTGTGAAGCACACAAAATACACTATGTTGTATTTTTTTTTTGAAAAAATAAGAATAGTTTTTTGTGCGCAACAGGTTTGACCCTCTTAATATTATCCATTTAAAAAAAACTTTAGTAGTTTAGAAACTAGATTTAGAGTACTACAATTCTTATTCTTTTCACAACTCCCAATTTTGAGTGCATGGCCCTCAAATTTCTCTTTGAAGTTTAGGTTTACCTAATTTCAGGAAAAACAATGGCCACTTATAACCCCCCCCTTTTGCACACCATCTTGGTGCACTTACCCATAAGTGGACTGAAATGAAACCTTTTTTTTCAAGTGCATTCTTAAAGCAATTGAATACATCATGCAATTTAGTGAAGTAATAAAAGATAAAGTCAAATCCCCCAAAAAAGGAGTGTCTATTAGGTCATTGCCAAAGTAAAGCTATAAAGACTTTACCTATGATGCAAGGTTATTATCTTATAGTCTTTTTGAATTGGTCGTAAGAATCCTACAAAAAAGGTGTGATGCATAAATGTAATTAATATATCAGAACATCATATATTCAATTACATTAAACCAATTGATAGAAAAATGTTAATTCATAGATAACCAGATTTCCCAACAAAAAATGGTGTGTTGACAAACACAATTATATTGAAACATCAAACATTGAAGCAATTGGTTCACCTCTCATACATCTCTCATGCTTGCAAAAAAATTGTAACAATGGGGGTAGTAACATTCTCACGTCAAATCATCCTTACAATATTGCATGCACAACAATGAAATCATTGAAAACAAACATGAATTTTTAATGAAAATGACCCTGTAAATTTATTATAAATTCATCCAAATGTGGAAAGTGAATGCATTCATTTGTGATACTTGATTTTCAAATTATAATATTGGTGAGAAATAATCAGTCATTTCATACTTGCATATGCAATTGAAATGTAATTTCTAACCAATATTACACACACACATATGAGTGAGTGAGTGTGTGTGTGTCTATATATATATATATATAATAAAACAAAAACTCAATTTCAAAATTAAAAAGTAACTAATTCCAAATGTTTAGGTGTATGGGCCCATTCACTTTTTTAACATTTGTGTTAGGAAAGAGGGGTCACTAAATCCCCCTTGTTTTTTAGGTCCACCTTTGGCCATGTACATGACTTCTCTTGGACACATGTCTAAACATTATGGAACTCTCAAAACCAAAGATTTCAATGCATTTGGGGATTATGTAGTTCTATATGCAATATACATGTGTATACATACGTATGCATATAATATACATGACTACATATACTAAATGAAATTGTGGACCATTGATATAATCATTTTGCAGTCAAATATAACATCCCCACATATGAGTGGATATTAAAAAAATAGGTGGATGCATTAAGTGTAGAGAGGAATATCTCATTCAAAGTAATTATAGAGATAATCTAGTTTAGTGACAAAAAGGGCAACTCCAAAGAAGTAGTCTTGCAAAACAAATTTCCCCTCACAAGTGAAAACATCTTCATTATTAGCATGGAAGACACTCATAAAAGAGTAGGTATCATTCACCTTTGATAGCTTGAAGAGCTCCCATGCCTCCACCATCTTATCTTGACAAACTTCTCTGTTAATTTTTTTTTTTTTGCCGTCTATTAGAGATAATGTTTGGATTGATCATTCCAATCCCCTCAACAATTTTTCCTCAATTGTAGGAAACCACCACATGCTTACACATCTCTAATGCCCATTGAAGCTGACTTTTAACTTGAAGCAAAGAAGAAAATACTAGTTTATAGACCACCTCATCAAGTATCTATGTGAGCCACCAACATTATACTACACAAGATATGTAATAGTATGTTTCAGATCCTCATCATCCACATTAAATAATATGGATTATTGGTCTTCCAATGACTCCTCCAAAGGAAAACATTCAATACTAAATGTTTTATCCATTAAAAATGCCTAAAACAAAGTAACAATTACAAAGAAAATCTCAACTCCAAGAAACTGACAACATGTGCCCCATGAGAAGGTACAAAGTCACATGTAATTATGAAAACATTTACACAATTATGAAAATAATAAATATGTATTTGAATATAATGATGTAATGATCTTTACACATGCATAATTATGCATACATATACATAATTATGCATACATACATATAATTATGCATACATATATATAATTATATACACATGGCTATAAAGTTTTAACATAACCCTTAATACTACAGAGATGATCATTGAACAACAAAATAAAACTCTCCATACCATGTATATAATTATCTCAACGTATACAAATACGTGTATACATGATTATGCATACATATACATATACGAAGGAGCATATTGCACCATTTTAAAGATAATCATTTAACTATAAAATGAAACCCTCCATGACATATATCAACTAATAAACATTTTAATGAAATCGAAGACATTGAGACAATCATTGTTTAATTCCATCACTGTACATACAAGAAAGGAAGCATGCTTGATGGGCAAAACATTACTTGGAGGTTGTTGAGCAGAGTCTAGATAGTTGCAGAGCAATATAAAACATATATGTAATTGTGCACACATGGCTACAACATGTTAGTGTAACCCTCAATACAAAATTATGTATACATAAACATAATTATACAAAATTATGTACATACAATTATGTCAACACATACAAAATTTTGTATACATATACATAATTATGTATTCATTTACACAATTATGTATACATATATATATATATATATATATATATATATATATATATATATATATATATATATATATATATATATATATATATATATATATATATATAATTATGCATACATATACATATACAAAGGAGTAGAGTGTTTCATTTTAATGTAACCCTTTATGCATAAGGATACTCATCTAACAACAAAATGAAACCCCCCACAAGATATACCAAATGCTAAATATTTTAATGAAATGGAAGGCTTTGAGACAATCATATTTAATTCCATTATTGTACACACACACACATACATATACATAAATATGCATACATATGTACATAATTATACATACATATAATAATTGAGATAATGAAAGGCCCTAGGCCATATAGAAACAATGCAATCATTGAAGAAAAACCATGAACATCATTAAAAAAATGATGGCAAAACAAAGCAAAATGTACGTACGAAGAAGCTTATTTCATCATTTTAATGTAACCCTTTATGGATAAGGATAATCATTTAACAACAAAATGAAACCCTCCACGACATATACATATACACATATACATATACATATACATATACATATACCAAGGAACATATTGCACCATTTTAGTTTAACCCTTTATGCATTAGGATAACCATTTAACAACAAAATGAAACCCTCCACGACATATACCAAATAATAAATAGTTTAATAAAACCTTAGGCAACATACTGATATAATACAATCATTAAAAAACTAGTGGATGCCATTTGACAAAATGATTACAAAATGCCAAAAAAAAATGCATGAACGAAAAAGGAGATTTCATAATTTTAATGTAACCCTTTATGCATGTGGATAATCATTTAACCAACAAAATGAAACCCTTGATGACATATATTAGATAGTAAACTTTTTGAATAAAATGGACGCCATTTACAAAAAAAAATGATGACAAAAAAAGCAAAATGCCCTAAGGAAGAAGCAGATTTCATCATTTTAATGTAACCCTTTATGCATATGTATAATCATTTAACATCAATATGAAACCCTCGACGACATATACCAAATTGTAAATATTTTAATGAAATGAACACCATTTGAAAAAATGATGATAAAAGAAAGCAAAATGCATGAATGAAGAAATAAATTTCATCATTTTAATGTAACCCTTTATGCATGCAGATAATCATTTAACAATAAAATGAAACTATGGACGACATTTACAAAATACATAACATTTTAATGAAATGGACAACATTGAGACAATCATTGTTTAATTCCATCACTATACATACAGGAAGGGAAGCATGCTTAATGGGCACTTGTTATCTAGAGGTTACAAAGCAGAGTCCAAACGTTTGCAAAACGAAACCCAAACAGTTGTAAAGCGACGACTTGACAGGAGAAAGACGAGACAAAGAATAAAACCCCAAAATGAGTTCAAAGCTTTATTTTTTAGGGTTCCAGAATGTTCGAATATGCATCCAAGATAAGTCATGTATGTGGTCGACGGTGGCCTTAAAAGGAACATGGGGATTTTGTGGCCCCTCTTTCCTACTGCAGAAGTTAAACAAATGAACGCACCCATATACCTAAACACTTGCAATTAGGCACTTTTTAATTTTAAAATTATTATTTTTAATTAATTATTAGATATTTAGTGAGTGACTTTTGGTGCCAATAGGGTCATGTATTGGTCGTCACTTTTTTTGACCACTTTTAGACCTTTGTACGCATAACATCTCTTGTGGAGTACATCATTATTATCCATAAGTTGAAACCTTAGCTTTAAGCAATTAAGTCACTTACGAAAACCCCCAAAAAAATTAACAAAATTTGACATTGTTTGGTACCTCAATTGAACGTGCGAAGTTAGTTATAGCCACTATTGACCCATTTCCCTAACTCGAAAACTCTCAAAGATTATTAGAGTTCCACATTCCATAAAAAAATTGTTGCACAATTGAACCTAAAAAAAAATTAAAATATATAAATAACTTTTATAAATCAAAATAGTTATAGGACAACGTGATCCCTATCCGTACTAAGTTTTGTCTTTTTAAGAATATAAATTTCCCAGCAAAGTTTTATATCTATCCGTTGCCGGTAAAAATCCACACCCTATTTAAAATAAATCTAATCCCAAAAGAAAGCATCATGTTAAAAAGTAATTGAAAAAAAAAGTGTACCCTACGAATATAATTCCCAAGAGGGAACTGATGTGACTTGGCTTAGCGAGTGGTATCGAATAATAATAATAGTAATGAATTAATTAATAAAACGAAGACAGGAGTTCCTGTCAAACACACTACCCCATGCGACTACCTATCACGCTTTTAATTCTCAAAATATCAGATTTCGACTGTCTGACCTGGTTTACCCTTAACAGATCTCCATTAGACGAAGTCTGGTCTACTGTTCTATATTGGCGCTCCGACAACGCTGAAAAAATAGAAGTAACTCCCATTGATTCGCTTTGAATTGAAGCACTTTTATGCAGTGAAACCCAGCGAGATCGCTGAGGATTTGCAAATAATGAAGAATCTGTACGTGGAGGCAGTGCTGCCGGTGGATTTGAATAAGAATACATCGTGGTTTCAGTACCCCGGGGTCTGGACGACATATATTCTCATCCTCTTCTTCTCATGGCTTATCGTCCTCTCGTTCTTCTCCTGCACCGCCGGAATGGCCTGGACAATCGTGCACCTCGTTCATTCTACGGTAACACGCATCTATTCTTTATATTCTTTGCTTTAAGCCAAAGTGCTCTTGGAATTTAATCCTGGACTGCGAAATTCTCATTTATTAATGGGTCTGAACCTTTAGGTGGACCTTAGATGCAGGGCAATTGCTGTTTTGTTTTTAATTAGGCATTTAACAATTTTGGCTCACTGTTTTTGAGTACCCTTCGTTTTTCTTTTAATCTTTTTAATATAAAATTCTAGTATGTTCTCCGTGCCGGGAATCCTTTGGCTTCGCTGAGGGTCTCTTCCATGATATTTACTCAGGCTTTGACCGGTGGGATATGTAGGACTAAGAATTGGACATGGTAGGTAACCAAATAAAAATCTAGCATGTCATGGTCGTGGTATTTTATCCATGAAACATTTCCCATTTGTATAAATAAACCATTAACATTTTTCATGGTGATTCGAGCATGGGTTTAACTTTGAAAAACCTGATGATTTATGAGTTCATTCTATTTGACAAATAGCATAAGTTAGTATTAGGGTTAAGGTTTTGTTTCTACCATGTTCAGTCTGTTAGTACAATATAATTAGATTTTATTTATTTATTTATTTTTATGCGGATTTTATATTATCAATACAAGATCATTTTAGCTATAAAATCATTTTAGCTATCTGATATGGGAGCATGAACCTTAGGCTGAAATGAATTTGGCCCAGAGCCAAGGACTGAGCAGTAGCTCTTGCACTCAGCAAGACTTGATTCCTGATCAGCTGATTTGTAATCATTCAACTTTACCAGCAGATAGAAGGCCCATGGACAACTAAACTTTCTTTAAAAGAGACCACAATCTGCATACCTGTCAATCGATCAAAATTTCTGAAAAGGGGTTTTGAAGTTAGACCAAAATATTGGATGTTAAGGATAACCTATCAGTTAGACCAAAATACTGGACCTTAAGAAGTATAACTTATCAGTAGATCTGAACTCCCGAAGAGGGATCTAGAAGTTAGATCCTAGATGTTGGCAATTAAAGTATAAAACACAGTTGGCTCATATAAAACTCAGAGTTACAAAACTTGAAAATCACATAAGATAAATGGAAAGAATCTCGAGAAGGGGTCTCATAGGGTCAAATTGGTTATTGGTTATTGGTTATAGGTCAAATTGGTTATTAGTTAGGCCATGATCCAAGATTCCAAAAGACATTTTTCTTCTAGCTTTGTGATTATAAGTTTGATTTTGTATAGTGGCCGAGTCCTTATTGGCATCTGCTTTGGCTGTTACCTGAAAGGAAAGTGTTTCCCCTACCTTTATAATTTCAAGTTTGATTGGTAACCCAGACTTAGGGCGGCTAGATAATGTACCTAGAGCAGTTTGAGTTATATAAAATTTAACAACATACAAAAAAAATTGTCATTAGAGTAAATGACTACTCATGGAGGTCTTGTGACGACTTCAAATTTTAAAAACACATGGTTAAAATCCACAGTTTTTTTTTCAGAAAGAATCTCTAGCACTTGAGCACAAACCATCGTAGACAATAGATGCATAGAAGCAGCTGTCTTTCTTAATACTGGATTTGAGCTGAGGGACAGCTTAGACAGAGTCTTTAATTACGATTAGATCCAAATTGACTTTGCACAGAATCTTTTTGGGGTTTCTTGCATAATGAACACTTATAATGAAATGATAGTTTTAGTTAACGTCCATGTGAGATCCTTTAGGATCAATTGGATCATAAGATTGAAACTTCCTTAAGATGGCACAAATAATTTTGTGGATAGAAAAAAACATTATTTACATTGATATACACAATTTTTTTCTTGAATTGACAAACACTATTTTGATCTTGGGATAGTGAAACTACTACTTTATGCTCACCAAGGGAATCATTCTTGGATCATTCTCAAGAGAGCTAGCCCTCTTTACTACCATACCACAGGAACATACACAAGTGATATGTGTGGTTGATCCATAACGTGTGCAGGTTAACTGCTTCTAACTTCAGGTTACCTAATGAAAAAGTGGAAAAGATCATGTGTTCTTTTAGGCCTATCTAATGTGTCGTAATTCAGCTTAGCAATTCAGATTACATTCATTGACAAAGGAAAATATCAGCAATTATGCTGAAAAGAGTCCCATCTAGTACTTAAGTTTTGCTTTACTGCAAAGACACTGTTTTAGAATAAAAGTAGGCTTGGAAAGGAAAATGCTTAGAAGATAAGAGAAGGTGAAGAGAGTGTCCTTGATTCTAAGTTTGATAAATTTGAGGCTGAAGAAGAAGCTGTCCAGACTGGAGACCTAGAAATTAGTCTTACAGAGTTCAGGAACAGTAGAAGATATGCCTCTGTGTTTGTTGTAGAGACTGAAGAATCGAGGTCACATCCTTGTAAATATAGCCTTCAAATTTTCAGAGAAGATATGCCTCAGCTTGCAAAAATCAACAGAGGATGTAGAACAGAAATCTGTGGTGCATGCAGAACAGGAATCTAAACAGAATAGAAAGAGAAACCACAACTTGTTGCTGGACAAGGGAAAGGTTGGATCTGCTTGGGAGTCTGCTTCTGTCAGGTTCCCATGTGATATATTTTTACCCTATGTGTAGTTAGATAGAAGAAAATAAAGTGTGATAGTATCCTAATGTATTCTGTGCTAGGAATAATAAATCTATATTTGCAGAAAACAATGAAAACCTTGGAAGCTTTCTATTGTGTGCAGAGATATGTGTTTGGTTTGGAAAAAGGGTAGTGGAGGCAATATAAAAATGAAATGCCAAGTAAAGTTACTGTATTAAATCTAAGGAGAAGTTATCATGTTGGCACCAATAGAAGGAGCTTCAAAAAATATAAAGAAGCTGCAGAGAATAAGTAACTATGTGGGAAGATTATAGGACATAAATAGGAAATAAGGACACTACAGAAAGAAAACAATGATTATGGTGAAGAAATATCCGATACTCAGAAGGGTAGGATGCTGTTTTAATATGGCAAAGAAGATGCCGCATCAAGCTTCAAGAAAAGATCTGGCTGTGAGTGAAGTGGCAGTAGTATAGAATCTGTAAGAAAAATATGGCAGAAGAGCTAGAGCTGCAAGAGAGAGCGAATGCAAAACGACTTGATGAAAATTGATTACCATCAATGGGTGGAAGGGGAGAATTAACAGAAAAAGATCCAATACAGTTAGGACTGGTGCATATGGAAGCCATTTGGAAAAGTAGAAAAGCTAGGGAAGTCAGATTTTGTAATTGTAAATATGTTTTGAGTTTCAAGAATGCAACTGCAAACACAGTGGCTCTGAGTTGAGGTACACCCACAAAATTACAAGTAATTGGTGAAGAACAGAAATCAGGATTGCTTGGCATTTGTACTATGGGGAAAATGTCTGAGGAGAGAGGTTAAAATGACACCTACGCACACTGTTTTGTGGTTATGAAACTGAGTGCAATATAGAGTGGAAATTGTGAAGTATGCGATTTCTAACTCTACACCTAAAATTATATTCCCAAGTGCTTGTACATATATGATGTACATGCTTAGAGCCTTTAATGTTGTACCGTAAAGAAAGGGAAGCAATGCATTATAAGGAATTGCCTTCCTTTCCCTAACGCACATTCGAAAGGAAGATGACCCTAGAGGCTCAAGTTGGACTTAAGTGCTAAATTGTAATACCCCTCGCATCTTATTACTGTTGAGACTATGTTTAGTTTGATACTGTTTTATCTTAGTTGATTAGATCAGACATATATCATATGTTATATTTATATTGTGGTGTGTGATTAAACAATTATATTTTGGATGTTAATTGTCATGTTTGAACTGGAACAAAACATTATGTGATGGTTAAATTTAGTAATGATGGATTTCATATGATGTTTCAAATGCATGAATTAATTGATGTAATTTAGATGATGATTATATTTGGTACTTACCCCATACCCGCATGTGTATGGTATCGTGTTGTTATCATATATGTTTTCTTTTCTGTTGACATGCATGTATGGTAGAGGAGGCGTAGTTACCCCATTGAGTCGGGTCCACACGTCCCAGCCATCCCTACCATTGTCTGTTATTATATTTATATATGCACATGTACATGCAGTGGTTTTTATGCAGGTTGCAGGTACCGGGCATCGACTTCCCTGGTTTGACAGGATGAGCGTGCCTTATGATGTCTCAATGGTGGAGAAGGGGAGTTAGCACTCAGGCCAATTCCCTAGCCTAACCTAATCGTCCTAAAACCACGGACGAAATCTTACTTGACTTACCTGAATCGAATTCGTTTTGGTAGAACGAATCCGATATATGTTTTCCTGGTTGATCATGATATTGTCTTAGGTGTTGTTCCATGTTGGTGTCGTATTTTGACCTTGTGGATCTCATGTCTGATTTCTGATAGTTATTTAAATTATGTTGACATATTGGTAAATATAATGTTATTAGTATGATATAACATAATCAGTTATATATGTTTTCACTAAGTCTCTTATAATAATAATATTATAAATGGTATATATATTAATTTTATATGTATGACTATATGTTTATATAGATACAGCTTATTATATAATTTTGAATATTGAGTGATATAACTTAATGCAAATGATAAATTAAAAATAAAAGAAATGAAATTTAAGAAGAAGAAATAAAAAGAAAAGAAATTTACAATTTTAAATTGTTTCATTTTAGGTAGTTGACTTGAATAGTAGGGGGAAATAATAAAATATTTCTCCCCTACTTTTCAAGCCAATTTAGAGGTAAGAGAGAGAGACTTGTCACTACTTTTGATATGCAAAATTTAGAGGAGAGAATGGAGAGAGAGATGAAGGGTTGAGGAAGAGAAGAGAGGAAGAATAGAAGGCAATTTGGGAGCTGATTTGGAAGCAGCTGAGAGTTCAAGCTTGTGGATTGGAGAGGTATTCTCGGCTGGACTTCATCAGCTTGCTTGTTGAACCAGGTAGGATTTGAGTTCCTTAATATGTTCTAAATTAGATTCTAATCTTTCCATCAAATGAGAGCATACACTTATCTCCTCAAAATGAAGAGTGAAGCAATAGTTCAGTGAGAATTTAGTTTGCAATGTGGAATTTTAACATCACAAACATACAATCCTTCTCAAACTTAGTCATTAGTGAATTCATTTTGGAAAAGAAAAGAACTTGTTATCTCATATCACAATGGAGCTTGGTTATGTTTTGATTCAATGTTTTCCACATTATCTATTTAATAGATCACATAATTATTCTAAAAATTGAAAGAACTAGTGTATCATCTTGACAATCAAATTTGGAAATAAAATCATCAATTTCATGGGATAGCATATTAAACCAAGTTTTGGAGGAGAGACAAACACAAATAAACTAAGTTTTTGAAACCAAATACACACTTCCAGCTTGCTGGAAAAGGTACGAGGAAAAAAATTTCCTTTCATTCAAAAAAACACAGTCATTATTTTATTATTTGTTGCCACCTATCTCCATGAAATGTATATTATATAATTTCAAAATATTAAAGACCTAACCTAGCATCCACATGCCCCAAGGGAAAGAGTCAAATCCTAAGCTAAGATGTTTGGAGGCCCCACTCCAAACCTGCGTTCAAGACAAGGCTTGAATGATTTAAATTTTCAAACTCTAAGCATTCCTCATTAAGGAGAGAAAGATTGAGGGGGGGACAAAAAGATTTGGGCCCACCTCCATCACAATATCCCATGCCTTTAGAGGTACGCCAGCATGAAAGGGCAAGAGTAAACAAGTTTAAATAAAGTAAAGTTGAAGTGAATGCCTAAACCCACGTGCATGAAGGGAGGTAAATTTTCAACTAAGTTTAAATGCTCTTCCAAAGACCTGCGCCTAGGAAAGAGGGAAGACATGGAAAGGTAGTGGGAAGTGGGTCCCACTCCTTTCCCATGTCATAAAGAAATAACTTCATTAATTTGTTTTGTGTTTATTCAAACTGATGTATGTAGAGCAATGTGATGCTTTATTCAATGTGCTTGTTAACATTAGTAAACAAATTTTTTTTTTTGGTTGCATAACTTAGCATAACTTTTAGTGTTAATCTCTTGGGTTCCCTGGCGGGGCGTTACATAAATGAGTTAATGATCCTTCACAACAATGAATTGGGGGAAGTTGGATTTGAGGGGAAATGATATAATGATGCAAGATAGGAGGATGAATATGCAAATGTAACCAATTTCAAGAGATATAGACTAACATAAAATAGACAAACAACTACAATGACTTGAAACGGAAACCAGAAGACTGTACTGATTTGCTGTTTGAATTTGAAGCTGATTTTGAGGGTACAGGATGCCCATAGTGTTTTGCTCCCGGGAACAGATAGCCTAGGGCATTCTGTTCCTAGTGATTTTGCCTGAAACTTTCACAGTCAATCTGGCAGATCCCGCACTTTTCAAATTAAGTCTTGCATACAAAAAAATGGCGGAAAAGTTTGTGGAAAAGGGTTTGCCTTGGTGAAACCCTTATCTAGGAATCAACCTTTAAAATGTAATGAAATTACATAAAGGAAATGTAAGTGTAAAGGTAAATGTTAGATCTACCTTGTAAATGCACCTTCACAAATGGATATTTTGATCACACATATTTATGAAGATGTTTGTATGTTGCTTGAATTGTAGTTGTTGAACCTTGGAATGGAGGAAGTAATCAAAGATACCTTCACAAATGCATGGATCTATGAATCCCACTCCAAGATCTTCAATGTTGTTATGCTTGATGAACACTAGCAAATGCATGTGGATGGACAAAGGATCTTCTTGCTTGATTGGGAACTCCTCTACTTGGCCATCATGGGAGAGAAGATTGCCTTCAAAATGCCTTGGACGCTTGAGGAAATGCTTTATTTTGGATGCTTGTCTTCAAATCTTGAATTCACTTGATTTCTTTATGGATGCATGTTGTCAAAATGAGGAGAGATAGGCCACTTATATACCTCTCACACATTTCAAGATTCAAAATTAACCTAGGCCAAACAAAGGACCTAATTTCCCACCAAAACACCACAATGGGGTCCCAATTTGAATTTGAACCCAATTGTGGGGGATCACAATATTACCAAAAATTCTGAAGTATCCTACACTAGGAGTATGATTGAACCAAAGTTCATAGGGGGTCTTACCGGTTCCTTTTTTGACTTGAACTCGGTTTAGTGTGTAGACAACAGTGTTGATAGCTTCTCTCCAGAAGTGATGAGGAAGATCCTTCTGAATCAACAGGGTTCTTGCATAGTCAATCAACGTCTTGTTTCTTCTTTTTGCTACTCCATTTTGCTGAGGAGTTCTAGGTGCAGATAGCTGCCTCTTTATGCCATGTTCCTCACAGTAGTGAGTGAACTCTTGAGAAATGTATTTGCCTCCTCTGTCTGATCTCAGACACTTCAAGCTTTTACCGGTCTCCTTCTCCACTCTAGCCTTGTAGATTTTAAACATGTGAAATGCCTCTGATTTCTCTCTGAGAAAGAGTGTCCACATCATTCTTGAGTAGTCATCTACAAAGAGCATGAAGTACCGGTCTCTGTAGTAGCTCTTCGTTCTCATTAGTCCACACAAATCTATGTGCACAAGATCTAGAACATTTTCAACAGAGAAAGATTTACTGTTGAAACTTGTTTATGTCAGTTTTCCTAATTGACAATCTTTACAAACACCTCTGATGGGTTTTGTAATCTCAGGGAGTCCTCTATCTGATTTCTTTTTACTCACTTTGACTATTGTCAAACTTTATTTGGCAGAGCCTCTTGTGCCACAACCAGCTATTGTCTTCTTTAGATATAAGACAGATTTTGCTTGATTCTCCTTTGACTGATGCTATGAGACAAGCTCCTTCCATTGAATCTAGGTAGAACATATTCCCTTTGCTTTGTCTACCGGTTGCAACATGAGCTCCAGATTGATTCTTGACTACACAGGAACTTTGTCCGAATTCCAATAGGAATCTTTTGTTGTTCAGTTTTGCAACACTCATTAAATTGTACTTGAGCCTTCTACCCAGTACACATCTTCACAGGCAGCATCATTGCTGAGTCCAATAGAACCTTTACCTTTAATAGCACAGGGAGCATTATTTTCAAAGGTTACTGATCCACCATCATTGAGCTTCAAGCTGATAAACTTGTTCTTATCACCGGTCATATGGTGAGTGCATCCGTTGTCAATGATCCAATCATCATGCTCATGAGATCTGGAGATAAGTGCCATTTCACTTACCATTGGGCTCTCTTCTGTTATTGCAACAAATGCAATTTCTGGATCTTCAGAGTCTTCAGATTCATTGTCTGTGACTCCTTCTGCAAGGTAGCACTCCTTTGCTTTACTCTTGAACCAGTTGCTTTTGTCCTTGTTGTCATTATCTGGGACATCTTGTAGCAATATGTCCTATTTTGTTGCAAGAGAAACATTTCAGAGGAAGCTTTCCTTTGTACTTCCCTTTTCCTCTGGGGAATCTCCTAGCGATGAGTGCCTCAAACTCATCTTGCTCCATCTCTTCTGAGAGCAGATTCTCAACAAGATTACCAATCTTACCGGTGGAGTAGTTACCGGTTTCTCTTCCCTTTTTGGTGGAAGAGATGTTGACAGAAGACTTAAAAGCTGCTTCCTGAATGGGTAAGCTATTATCAAAATTACTCAATTCAAATGCAGTCAACTTACCGATTAGGGAGTCTAGAGTGACTTGATCTGTGGTCACCGATCTGAGCTCTTGAATGGCAGAGATCTTGATGGCATACTGAGGTCTGAGCATTCTCAGTATTTTGCTAACCACCTCCTCTTCACCGAGCTTCCCTCCAGCGCTTTTGATGGAGTTGATCACCTCTTTGATCCGGTTGCTGTATTGTTCAATGTCTTCTCCGTCATTCATCCTCATGTCATCATACTTTCCTCTGAGGCTTTCAATCTTTAGCTCTTTGTACGTTTGGGTCGCCTCCATATACTAGTTGCAGCTTAGCCCACATCTTGTGAGCAGTTTCTAGATTTTCAATCTCAGCATAGACATGATTAGGTAGTGTGCTGGCTATCATATCCATGGCAGTCGTGTGTTCAGTCTTGATCTTCAATTCATCAAGTGTTAGGGTACCAGCGGATTCACTGTAATCAGTGGTAACATGAGTCCAATATTGATCTCCGGTGGTCTTCATGTACAGCTTCATTCTGTTGCACTAGAGAGCAAAGTTTTCCTTTGAAAACTTTGGTCCTTCCTTTCTCATCATCTTGACTTTTTCTTTATGCGGTTAAGCTGTAAAGAAAAGAAGCTCGGAAGCTCTGATACCAATTGACAGTCCCAACCGGTGCTGAGAGGGGAGGGGTGAATCAACACCTATAAAAACTTAAATCTAAATTTGATGAAAAGAACTTATAACTGTCAGCCAAAACAGTTTCAAGCATAAAGTAGCATCAAGCAAACAATCACAGAGTGACACCAGATTTATCACGTGGAAACCCAAATTGGGTGAAAACCACAGCATGAGGAGACCTCACAAATTTTGCACTCTTCTGAAGTGCGCCTTGTTAGGAGCCTTCTTTGTTAAAGGATTACAATGCACTATTAGATGCGACCCGGTTAAGAGATTTGATACAATAAGGCCGGTTAGTGCCTGCCTGGTTAGAGGACTTAGAACACCTGAGAAGATGTCACCAGGTTAAGGGATTTGATACAAGGGACCTGTTAGAGTCCACCCAAAATACTGAGATTTGGCTATTGTAATGGTTAGAAAACAATAGAAGGATTTGACTTTTTACAAATGGCTTTGCATAGCCTGATAAGATCTCTGTTCTTCTCAACTGAGAGACATCACCGGTCACCGGAGGTGTGTTCTCCTTTACTGTTGTGCTTTCTCTGCACACTCTTCTCTCTTTTCTCCTCTTTTCTATTCACCTTAGCTTCTTCAGGGTATAGGTTCACTCTTTGCTTTGGCAGAATGAGGGCAACCTATATTCTTAATAGGCAGAAGAATATATAGAGTCCTTGCCCTAATTGCGCTACTCATGCATGACCTAATTACAGATCACCTTCAGATTCATCACCCAACGGAGTATCAGTTCACTGAGGAAACATCCGATGCATGCCCTTGCTTTATCTGCTTTATGAAGAAAACAATAAGTGTGTGTCAAGCACCTTTCCTTCACATGAGATAACTTCATGTTTTAAAGCCACAGACTTCAACTTTAAAACCTTTAAACGCGCCTTAAACCGATCAGCATGTTAACTCAAAGTCTTCCGAATTTTACGCAGTAAATCCCGGTCAAAGAGTGTGGTTAAAACATATAGTTGACTATGACTTCCCCGACAGATAGTTGACTATGACTTCCCCGGTTCATTTTATCATACCGAAATTTTCACTTGATTGGTTGAGATCCTTGTGTTGTAAACAAGTAAGAACTTTGACCTGTTACCTTTCCTTTCACTGCTTACCGGTTGCACCTTTACCTCGGTTGCATACTCGACACCGGTTGTATCTTGTCCTCGGTTGTTGATGCACTTTGCTTAGTGACCGGTTTCTCTTGATGAGCAAATCAAGCCTCTTCTTTCTTGCATAGTGTTACCGGTTGCCAAACCAGTCTCTTTACATACAGATCCATTCCTAGTGTCTTCCTTAGATCCTTAGGCCTTAGGTTGAGATGTCAAAACACCTCCTTCCTCTTTCCTCTTTTGCCAATCAATGACAATACTTAATTGCCATGTACCGGTAGCAAGCTTACTAGTTACCATCTCATAATGCCAACAGGTTTTTCCACTAATTGGGCTCCTTTATTTGATTAAACAAATTATGCTTTCTAGAGCATAATGATGGAGACGTATTTAAGTACACTTGGATTTGACATCTGGCAATTAGTGATTGATGGTTACAGAGCTTCAACAACCACTCCAACTAATGCTGTAGGTAAAAAGGCTAGTGAATGTAATGGTTAAGGCCAAGAATGCTGTTCTTTGCAGGCTGTCTGAATCTGAATTTGTTAAAATAATGCATTGTAAATCTACAAAAGGGGTGTGACAAATATTGAAAAATATTTATGGAGGAGATGAAAAAGTTAAACGAAGATTCAAACTTATAGAGCATAGTTTGAGAGCCTCAAAATGGAAGAAGAAACTATTGCTCATTACCTACTTTAAGGCCTCGGTGAAGGGATTGAAGAATAAAAAGTTATTGAAAAAATTCTAAGGTCACCCCCCTTGCAATTTAATGCAAAGGTTTCAGCAATAGAAGAGATGCAAGATCTTAACAATCTTACAAAAGATGTGTTGCATGGTATTTTAATTGCATATGTGATGAGAACCGTTGGTCAAACATCGAAAAAGGAGGCTGCATTCAATGTTTTGTGAAAAGAAAAAATGAAGAAACATGAATCGAGCGATAGTGATTTAGATGATGAAGAAGCTCTCTTCATGAGAAGAATGAAGAAAGGTTCGTGAAAGTACAAAGGGAAGCTCCCATTCAAGTGTTTTAGTTGCTGAAAGATAGGACATTTTGCATCCAATGCCCTAATGCAAAGAAAGAGAGCAGCAATAGTGAAGAAAGACCAGAGTACAATAAAAAGGGTTTTCAAGAGATGAAGAGGAATATTCAAAAATCATAAAAAGTCTTTATTCTAAAGATTGCATCAGCTCATCAGAAGACAGTGCTGGATGTTCTTCTAGTGAAGGAGAAGAAATACTTTTCATGGGTATAGAAGAAAACAGTTTTCAAAAGGAAGATTCTGGAAATAAGACCAACTAAGAAGATGGAGTAGATCTCGAAGAAGAGCTTTTGTTTGCCTATGATGAGATAGAAAAGCTTAAGAAGAGAAGTTTTAAACTGAAGGTGCAGCTTCAAGATGACAAGGAACCATTAGATAAAATATCACAAGCTTTTAATGAAGCTGAAAATAAGATGATGTATCTGAAAATTTTGATTGATGGAGCTAAGAAAATTGAAGAAGCGAGAAATCACTTGAAGATAACAGAAGAAAATTGTGAAAAATTAGAGGCTGAAATTCTTTGTTTGGGGAAGCAACTAGATAAAGCTGTAGTACAAGCAAATATACATTTGAAGAGTGAAAAGAGTTCTGAAATTTTGAGTGAGATCATTAATGCACAAAAGCCTACTTTTGATAAAAGTGGTCTAAGATTTGTAGGAGGTCAAAATTCTAAAGCACCTAGAATGTTCAAGAAATCAAATGAAGAAAAAGAAACTAACTATGCCGAAAGTCTTAAAAATTGTGAAAATAAAGAAAAAGACAGTCAGAAGATGAGTACATATTCTAGAGTTATAAATGAAGGCTTCATAAAACCTCTTCCATCCAGACAAGCACAGATAACTAGGTTTGATAACTCCTTTTATGGTTATTGTTTTTCTTGTAGTAAGTTTGGTCATAGGGCAATGGATTGCAGAGTACATGCAAGAAATAATTTCAGTCTTAGAGATAGGAATTATGGAGCATATCCTAGAAATGATCATGCATGGACTATGAACCGAAGTCAAGGCTTGATGAGTAGGAGTTCTTTTTCCCCATTAATGAATTTCAATATAATGTGGTACAAGTGCAATAATTTTGATCATGTTGCAAAGTTTGTAGAATAGGAGATGTTTTTAGGAGATACTGCAAAACTTTGTAGAAGTAATTTTTTAGAACCCTCTAGACAGAGTGAGAAGGAGGAGAAAAAGGTTTGGAGAAAGAAGATAGCAGAATAAAAGAAAACCCTGTGATTGTTCAAACAACCTTACATGCACAAAATGAAGGCGATACACGGTATATTGATAGTGGCCGCTCGAGACATATGTCAGGTGACAAAAGTATGTTTATTAGTTTGAAGAAAATAAATGGTGGTACAATAAGATTTGGAGATAATGCTTCAACCATAATTTTAGGAAAAGGCACTCTTTTTCTTGATGATGGAAGAACAAAAATAGAAAATTTCTTATTGTTGAAGGTTGGGAAATCAAGATCGTCCTATAGAGAATATATATGAGTGTTGTACTGAAATAGATTACCGTTGTAATTGATCTTTTCATGAGCCATCGATATGCATTTATATCCTTTGAATAGTCATGTCTGTGAAGAGCCATGACCATACGTGGCTTATGCTACGTAGGGTCATGACCCTTCATAACCGATTGTTAATATTAACTGCATTGTAACATATACAATTATCAACTGATCTTAATATATATATACATATAGATATCCATATATACATATTATATATGTATATATAGATATCTATATATATCTATACATGTACATATATATGTATATATATATACATATTATATATGTATATATAGATATCTATATATATATATATCTATATATATATTACCATATCCGATCGTAGCTATATCTTAACACTCCCTCTTAGCAAGAGAGGATCTGACTAAGTGTCATCACAATTCCCCGACTTATTCAGAACTGGATTTTAGTGATAACTAAAACATAACTTTATATCAAGATATCTGACACAGCTTGGGACATTAATATAATGTACTCATCCTGATAGAAGAGTTAACGCAATCCTCGACCAATTCGGAACTAGATTTAGCGATAACAATCAAGATATCCGGCACATTCCGGGACAACAACTTAATATAGTCTAATCTTGATTCACATGTTGTTATAATCCCCGACCAATTCGGAATTGGATTTAACAACTCCAAAAATTCAGTGTTAGGACTAGTGACTACAATACATAGTCATACTTAACACTAGGTTAAGCTATTGTCTAAGTCGTCACCTAGCAATAGTAACCCAACACATATGAAAGATCATCACCTTTCATAATATAACACAAATTGAATGGGCCCATAAAGTCACACATATGACATCCACCTTGACTCTTCTCAGAGTGTGGATCCACCAAGACTTCCACCTTAGACTTGTCTATCAAAGACAAGAATCATTTAAGATACAAAATGATGGATCACTGAAGCTGAAACCTTCTTTTCAGTTAAGGCTTTACTCCTCAACATACCAAGGTTATCTGAAAGTACACAATCTTCTTTCTAGCAAGGGGTTTGGTAAGAATATTGGCCGTTTGTTCTCCACTGAACTGCATTTGTTTGTACTGACTCATAGTCTTGGTATACACCCTTTGAATTTGTATGACCAAGATCCTAGGGTGCCAACTTAATTTGATCTTCTAGCTTCTCCCTCTGACATATAGCCTTCTCACATGGTAATAATCATAATTCTTTGCTACAATTTCTTGATTACTAGAGAACCAACAAAACATGGTCTATTCCCTCTGAATCAAGATCCTCGAATGTCTATTGATGCAGATCCTTTAGCTTCTCCCTCTGTCACGAAGGCATACCCTGTTTATATACTCAACTCAATGTCACTACAGGATGTCACTTCATACCTTCCTTCCTGAGAGAACCAATACGGATAATCTGAATAGTCATAAGGTTACATCGACTAGCATAAGATGCATTTTGATCTTTTCCAAGGCCACACCACTAACACTCCCTCTTGGACTTGAGGGAAGATAATAAAGACCTCTAGTATGATGTTTATCTCAATGAGCTGTAGTCTCATGATGTATGGAATGCCTTAATCAAAGATTATATCCACGTGCATCTCATCAGCGATTCTATCACAAGTTCCCACTACTATAATCTTAGAATTGTTTTACATTCAATAGTGAACTCCCTCTCAATCAATATGGTCGAGTTTGTCCAAGTTGATTGAATCATCTGTTTCCTTAGAAGCTAAATTTTGCCAACTTCTTGACCTTTCTGAAGATGTCAGAGATAAATTACGAATAGTTCATAAAGCTAAACTATCCCGAACATAAAAATGATAGAAGCATACAAAATTTATTATTTAATCAATTACAAACTGCAAATTCATATGGATTAATAAAACATGAGATACTTATCTTTTCAAATATTTTCAAGTATTTCCTTTCGTAAGGTGAGCCCATTAAGACGTACTCGTACCCATCGTCCTTCTTCATAACATATCAGTTTCATTCTGATCCTTATGTTAATTTTCTTCTTTACAAATCACATCTCATTATGATAACTACCGATTAGATGTTGACTTCATACATTATCAGTATCTTAACTTATCCTTCTCACTTCATCGAATGATGCTATGCATGATATAAATGATGTGTGTGTAACCAATTTATAATGCTTTCAACAATGTTTTTCTATGCCAATTCAAATATGCAGATATGTTGGTCGAATGTTCGGTCGTCTTCAATAATTATCTGAGTAAGATTGTCTGTTAATTGATCTCCCTCTTCTGTTCCGACCAATCTAGACTCCTTCCTTGTGGATTTGTATCACCCTCCAATCTGTTCTCCTCTCCATTGCATAATACATATATCCCCATGTGTTAATTCCTATTCCATTGATTTGTAATGATGTTTGGATTGCTGCTTCTTTATCTCCCATTAGCACCTTTTTTTTTACAGAATTCTTTTCGTATTCAAATATTCATTCTCATATATATAATGTGGATTAATCAACACGTCTTCTTTCACACAGTCACACACCATCGAACTCAAGGCAATACACATTTATAATAATCATTTCTCATCAAATGAAAAGTCAGAACGGTAAGGCAGTTCCAACTTGGTTCCCTTTAACTTCTTGTCAGTTTTCAAGCTGGACACTTCATCAGTGTAAGTTATCTAGTACTTCCACTAATAACTTTGCAATTATTAATTATATCACAAAGTCTTGTTTGAAAAGTAGTTGTCGGTTTGTACAGGTGTTAAACCGACTCGAATATCTCAACCAAATAACTGAGCCCCATAGTCATCCTATTTGATAGTTGTCATGAAACGATAATTTTATCTAAACTGTGGCGCCAATAAATCGTTTGAATCTTATTAGCACCATTTGAACCCATGTATGGTCGCTGAGATCGTACTTTGATCACGTAATTTTCCGAACATCATTCCATTAAATGGACCACTTCAGTCATGACAAATATACTTCAGACTACAAACACTGATCATTAGACTACAAAATACGATCATAATATGACAAGTTTGAAACTTGTTTCAACCTGAAAGTTTTCATTTCTTTCCAGAACATAAAACAATTATAACATTTATTGTATTGTGCCTTCGTGTGGAAGGCATGGTGCCTCTTATATAAACCTGTTGTATGCTATGATTGATCTCAAGCTGATAATAAACCTGTGTTATGCCATGACTGGTCACATGCCGATAATAACCATTCTCAAAAAGCTCGATGAACCTGAACCTTTCCAATGCATATTGTGTATTTGATCAATATAGGGAAACGACACATTTCAAAAGTATATGTATATATTACTGATTCTTTTATCATCGGGTTTTATTTTTGTCTAATAGTCAATCCATGTATTAGCGGCAATTCCATTGCCTCACAGATCTCTTGCTTCTGTAGATTTACTAGACAAATTTTCACCATCTTCCACAATGAAGGCGTTGCTTTCCCTCAGACCGTAGATCAAAAGCTGTCAATCGAGGCAATTTGCTGACCATTATCGCTGCCAATTTATCACCGATTGCTTGTGAATATATTTTATTCTCTTATAGGTTAGGCTCTGATACCACGTTGGGAAATCAAGATCGTCCTATAGAGAATATATATGAGTGCTGTACTGAAATAGATTACCGTTGTAATTGATCTTTTCACCAGCCATCGATATGCATTTATATCTTTTGAATAGTCATGTCTGTGAAGAGCCATGACCATACGTGGCTTATGCTATGTAGGGTCATGACCCTTCATAACCGATTGTTAATATTAACTGCATTGTAACATATACAATTATCAACTGATCTTAATATATATATTACCATATCCGATCGTAGCTATATCTTAACATGAAACAATCTTCAGAGTGTGAGTCAGATGTGTGACCAAGAACACACTCTTACTTTCAATTCTGAAGGGTGTGATATAAGCAAAGAAGGCAGATCTATTGCTGAGGCTAGTAGAGCAAGCGATAATCTTTACATTCTTAATAACACCAAAAGTGAAAAGTGCTGCATGTCACAAGAAGATGAAAGCTGGTTGTGGCATATAAGAGGTTGGGCACCTATATTTTGACAATCTTGTCAAAATCAGCCGCAAAGAAGCAATGAGATATTCCAAAGCTCTCGAAACCTTTAAACATAATCTGTAAAGAATGTCAGCTGGGATTGCAAACTAGAGGAAGCTTCAAATCTAGGAGTATTCTACTGCAAAGCCTCTAGAGCTGGTTCATATAGATCTATGTGGTCCAATGAGAACAAGGAGCAAGCAAGGTGAAAGACATTTTATGCTTTTAATTGATGATTTTACAAGAACAATTCGGGTTGCTTTTTTAAAGGAAAAATTAGCTCTTGATATATTTAAGGCATTTAAAGCCTTCGTGGAGAATGAGATTGGAAAGAAGATTAAATGCCTTAATTACTTCAAGTGAATTCCAAGATTTCTGCAAAAAACATGGAATAAAAAGACAATTTTCAGTTTGAAGAACACCACAACAAAATGGTGTTGTGGAAAGGAAAAATAGGATGGTTCAAGGGATGACTTGGAGCAGGTTGAATGAGTCTAATGCCCATGATTATTTCTAGACTAATAAAGTCCATGAGTCTAAAGTCCATTTTACCTTATGAGTTATGGATAGGTAGGCCATCAATTGTAAAGTACTTAGAGTGTTTGGTAGTCCGTGTTATATTAGAAAAGATGAAGACAATTTGGGTAAAGTTGACTCAAGCAAATGAGGGAATTTTCCTTGGATATTCTTCCAAGAGTAAAGCGTATAGATGCTATAGTAAACGCTTGCTCAAAATTGTTGAAAGTGCAAACACAAAAGTAGACAAAGATAGAAGTCTTTCAAAACAAATACAAGAAGTAGATGATCTAGGTTCAGAGGAGTTCAAGGAAGATAAAGAAAGTGTGGTGTAGTTGAAATAGCTGCACAAATTATACAATCAAAGACACCTTTAGAGACATTATCAAAAGCTTCCACAAAGACACCACCTAAATTTATACAACAAAATCATCTAGGAGATTTAATAATAAGAGATGATAGGCCAAGAACACAACAAGAAGATTGATAGATTATTCAGAAAATGAAGATACATCTTTCCTATCCAAAATTGAACCAAAGAGTGTTCAAGAAGCAAGTAAAGACAAAAATTGGATAGAAGCAATGGACGAAAAGTTCGATCATATTGAGAAGAATAGAACTTGGGAACTTGTTCCAAGACCCAAGGATAAGAACATCAATTGAACTAAATGGGTCTTCAAGAATAAATTAATAAGTTGGTCAAATTGTAAGAAATAAGGTGAGACTTTTGTGCAAGGGATACACACAAGTTGAGGGTGTTGACTTTGAAGAAACATTTGCACTAGTTGCTCGGTTAGAAGCAATGAGAATGTTTGTAGCTTTTGCAAGCTTCAAGAATTTCAAAGTCTTTCAGATGGATGTAAAATCTGCCTTTCTAAATTGAAATTTGGAGGAAGAAGTATACGTTGAACAGCCTGATGGATTTATTATTTTAGAAAATTAGGACTATATATGCAAGCTAAAGAAGGCACTGTATGGTTCGAAACAAGCACATGGAGCTTGATATTCTAGATTAGACAAATACTTCCAGCAGAAAGGCTACATAAGAGGCTTTGTGGATAACATCCTCTATGTCAAAAATGAAGGTAATAGCATGTTAATCGTTGTTGTTTATGTGGATGATATCATCTTTGGAGGCAACATTGAAAATATGTGCACAAAATTTGCTACTATCATGCATTCCTCTCCATCCCCTATGAAGGTTGTTTGTTGGGAGTGAAACTGAAGAATATAAGCAATCATGTATGGGTTAGTAAGGAGACACGATTGGGAGAGCAGATACAGGTTCACCTTCTAAGTAGGCCACCCCAAATGTTGGATGAAGAAAGATCCTGCCATTTGGGGCCAAGGGGTGTTATACCATGCCTTGGGCTTAGTTGTGGCGAATGTTCTAAGCGCCCTATCTTGTGTTCCTCTCCAACCTCTACGTTGGTTGGTTGTTGGAAGTGAAACCAAAAAATATATGATCATTTATGGGTTAGTAAGTAGACACGATTAGGACAATAGATATGGGTTCCCCCTCTAAATAGGCCACACCGATGTTGGATGGAGAGAGATTCCTGCCACTTGGGGCCAAGGGGTGTTATACCACGTCCATGGGCTTAGTTGCGGTGAATATTTTGGGTGTCTTATCGTGCACTCCTCTCTGATCCCTACTACGGTTTATTATTGGAAATGAAGCTATAGATTTAAGTATGTGATAATAATGGGTTATTTACTTTAGAAGATTAAATAGATATTGTATGATCTTATTTTAGAATATTATTTGTAAAACAAATTATGATGTGGAATTGTTACTTTGGGCAAAATCAGGTACACCCCAAGTATACCTGATTCTGCTAGCCTACAGGTCAAAGACACATTACACACAATCTCGCACATGTAGCCTGGTCCTATTACTTTTCAACTGCCATTCTCACGTTAGATTTTTCTAGCTCAAGTCTGGTAGTGACCCCTGTGAGATTTTAACAATCATGAAGATCTTACATTTCTTTGACTTTGAGGGACAACTTAATGATCTTTTTGACAACCAGACTTATAGAGAATTTACCAAGTCTTGTGGACTTTCTTCAGAACAACCAATGGATGAAGGCTTGACTGTGTAATATCCCCTAATGTAATATACAGTAGTTATAGACAATTAAATTAATAAAATTATTTTATTACTTTAGTTTGAAGAGATGGCCTAAATAAAATATTTTTATTCCCAAAGAAAGTCCGACTCAAAACAGGTCTGTTTGAACAAATATGGACATCTAATATTGCAGGAGTCAATCTGTTCTTAGTCATAATAATACAGTCCAACTGTGTAGTGCTGTTATAGCAGACGTCAATATACTTATAGATTACAGATATTGATCATGTATGAACAGCATAACATTACCAGAGTGATCTGTCATGAATTTTGGTTTAATTTGTTATGTAAAGTGCTGCTAAATTACGGTGATAACTCACTGAACTTCATGAATCTATGCCCTGAAACAATCCACTATACTGAAGATTTATTGCCTGTTAGTGTTATCTTAAGATATGGGTGCTTATACTAGCAACCTGTTATAGAGTTACATTGCCATACATCATTATGTGATGTCTGAAAATATTCTGATGGTCATTTGAACACAATTACTTTATAAAAATGTGACCTGTAGAAGGCCTACAATGTGATCCTACTTAATGCTCCATTTGTAATCAAATCCATCACCAAACTGATAACATAGGATATACTTTAAACCTTTATCAAAGAACATTTAAGCTCTTAGATGTGTGTCATGCTTCTGATCCTCATCTTAATATGTAAAAAGCCTTCTGGAAGAAATATCCATGACATTGTGCAACATAGGGCCGATGAAATCAGTTTTGATTCTATTACAAGATGACCTTGTTCCTTCTCTCAAAAAGATGAGAGAAAACTTGTCTTAAAATTACCAACTTTGCAAATTTTCAGTGCCTTGGTTAAGTTTTTCAAATTGACAACTTGAGATAATATGAGAGTACCGCAGCAGAAGTAAATTGTGTGATAAATTTTCACAAAAAGTAAGATAGAGGTTGCTAGACCAAACTATTTCCGATTGAGGATTATCTTGACCACTCCCACCATGGTCGTCACAATTTAAATTGCTTGTGGACAAAGCAATCTTGGGAAAGGTGCATTGTCATATCCCCACCTGAGATTAGGGCTTTATAAAAGACAGATCACGACATTATGAATGCTGAGCGATAAAATGGAAGGCGGGCCGAATCAGAATAAAAGATGAATAAAATTTGTTGTGAGGGGGCCAACTAAGTCTACTAAATAAATAATAATTATAATTGAGTAATAGAAATTAATAGGGCCGACTAAAGAAAAGAAAATAATAATGTTTAATTCTAAGCAGGCCGACTGGTACTAGGCATGAATTTGTAATAATTCTGAGCATTGGGAAGAGGGCTGACTAAGTTAAGAGAAATAATTATCCACAGTTTATTTGGCCGACTGAGATTAATTGAGAACATTTATTAATAGAAGCGATTCCATGTAGGGGCAGCAGTTAGTTTAGAGGAGATGCCTCATTTGGTAAGAGGGTGTTCTTATGAAGAGTTGTGACTCCTCATAATGGAATATATAAAAGGGGATATCAATTCAATTGAGACGGGGCAGTTTACAATGAAATACAATTAATTGAGAATAAGAAATCAGAGCATCCGAGAGAGGATCATTAGATGGTGGAGGATTAGTTTTGATATAAGAATTCTACATTCAGAAAACATCAGACTTGTGAATTAACAAGTATTGTGGTATAACATCTGATGTTAATGTCTGTAGTCAACATAAAATGCCTATTGTTATGTTTCATAATATTGGTTATCCGGCAATGTATTAATTGTCTGTTATCACTCTCGGGTAGTTGTCGTGTCGGTTGGTTGACGGTTGTGTACCTCTTGGCAACCGCCGGTCCTTTAAATATGTTGTGTACACCAAGAAAGGAGATATGGTATCGTCAGGTAAATTGTAATCCTTGGCCAACCATCTCTGGTCTTTTTCTTTGTAATGTATTCATGAGCTAATAAAGATATATTTTACTCCTATATCTGGTACACACTACCATCTGTATTATTTTTCCATGTATGTAAATTGCTAGGTATAGCAGTAAACATTTTGGCGCCGTTGCCTTAAAAGAAATTGGGTTAGCATTGCATGATTCATGCCCTTGGATCCCAATAAAGATGAGAAGAGGCTACTGGGTGGTCAAGACCAAGTGATCAAACAATCTTTAGAAATTGTAGAACAAAGAGAACAAAGAAGATTACGAGAAAAAGTTGATGAAACATACCTTGCCGGCCAAACAAGACAACCGTCCGTACAAATGTCGTTAGATGAGGAGTACAAAGGAAATCATGAATTGATTGACATATTGCACATTATTGAGAACCTATCCATCTTAGGAGGACCCTCGAACAGAGGGAGTACAAGTATGAGTCAAGGCCTAGAAGTACCCGAGGTGTTGGGGACGCTGGAGGTGGACGTGTGGAGGACGCGCGCGTGGCTGAGAGTGTAGGGAGAGCACCAGAACGTAGCGGTCAGAACAATTTACCAAGGTTTGACACACAAGGGGGCAATCAAGGGAGAAAGATGATGACTCCTCTGACAAGTTTGAATGTGGATTAGCAAAAACTGCCGAAGTTCATGGGGAATGGGTTGGAAGACCCTACAAGGCATTGGAAGGCTTGTGAGACTATCTGGTAGCAAATGGTTAGGATGAAAAAGACTATTGGCTGACATTTCTAGCAATGCTACGAGGTACAACCATTGACTGGTTCACAGAACTACATGCTTCATTCGTAGCTTCTTGGGAGGCCTGTAGCTTCTTGGGACGCTCTCAGGAGGGTGTTCAAGGATGAGTTTAAATTTCTATAAGACAACAATGAGATTGTCGCTGAAATTTATAATACCAAACAAGGGAAGAACGAGTGTACAGGCTTACAATCGTAGGCTCAAGGAATTGCTGGGCAAGTTGGAGAATTAGCCAATTGACGGGTTGAAGAAGAGGCGGATCATCGAGGGGTTGATTCCCTCCCTGCATAAAAAGATGACAGTGGTGCCTCCACCCTCATACACCAATGCCTACAATCGGGTGATGGACATTGAGAGTGAAAACAAGACATCCACCCAAGGGAAGAGGAAGACACACGATGATGATAGCATTGAGGGTAGTAGTGATGTTGAATCAACAACATTCCGGGCCCTACAACAAGACATGATGATAATGATGAAAAAATTAAAAGATGAGAAAGGGACCATTAAAGAAAGTAATGAACTATGGTGTACGGAGTGCAAAATTGAAGGGTACGCGAAAGGTAATTGTCCTACAACAATGTTTTGTGAGATTTGCCAAGTGATGGGTCATTCGATAAAGGAATGCCCATATAATTTGAAGACTAGAAGCACACAAGTACTCATCACACAGTGAGAGTCCACTCTATTGAAACCCCAAAATGTATCACCAAGTGGTCATGGAAATCAACGATGGAATCAAATATAGTACAACTCCAGAGGATGCCCTATCTTATAGTGTCGAACGTGCAACGAGTGGGGTTACTTCGCACGAGATTGCTAACACGGGTAGAACAACAAGAGTTTTTTGAGAACAACAAGAGTTTTTTGTGCAAGTGTTGTTGTCTAGGGAAATACCAATTCCCTTAAAATTCTCATCCAATTGGCCATCCCATTTTGGAGGGGAGATAGTGCATATGAGGAATGCAAGTAGCTAGGAAGCCATTTCAGTAGAGATCCCCCAAGTGGGGCTGGGTGGAAAAGTGCGAGGTGCCTTGTATAATCTCCCAACTGGTGCTCCCAAATGACGATGGGTTGTTTGGGTAGAACTTTAAAGGAATCCCTTATGTAAACTTTGTATATTATAATAGTGAATTAGAATTCTATTTGTAGCATTGTTGGATTATATGTTTTATTTATCTTTTGAAAGTAACCTGGTTGCATGCTCTAATTCAAGATATAAAGCTGACAATTTACATTCCTAAATATAGTCCATACCTTATTTGGGAGTTCTAAGGCAAATTAGAGTAAATTCCCAATACGGGACATTAGTATTACATTTGGAAATCCATTCTAGATGAGCTACATAAAAATGTAGGACCATTGGTTTGAGTGCTATATTTGTTTTAGCCTCCTTACTGTTGTCTTTTTTTTGATGAGTTTTATTTCCTTGTTTTTGGTATTAAGTGCTTTTTCATTTTAACAAGTAAAAACTTTCGGAGAAATAAATTATACGATTAAAAAAGATTTGTAGATTTCACCTTCTTTAGCTGTTCCTTCTGGCACAGCATGGTTATGAAATAATTGCCCCTTATTCCACTTCCAAGCCAAGGCTACTTCCCTGATGATGAATCTGTTACTGAGACTTGAAGCGTTGGAAATAATCCATTCTGACCAGTTGGATCCAGAAACTTACCTCACAGATTTGCTTTGCGAACATAATCTACAGAGCACAAGCTATATGTTATACAATTCAGCCTGCCTATCCAAACTGTATACATAGTAGCCTGAACATTAGAATGCTCCATTACTGACAGAAGAATCTGGGCCAGCCATTATCATCATATTCTAACAAAGAAGCACCAGTGTGTAATTATTTCTGAGAAGAAAACCACTTTCCTGATTGATTTGCAGTACTCTTGTTCTGATTCCATGACTCAATTTTTCATTGAAAGTGGTTCTTTCGCTTAGGATTTGAAAGGATAATTTAGACAATGCACAATCAAGTGTCACTCCATTTGAATCAGTTATTCAACTATTCTTTTCTATCTTTCGTCATTTTTGCTATCCAAATGATCCACTGAGTCTCAGTAGAATGCACAATCTACACTGATGTCATAGATGATAGAGTTACAAAGACTCCTTCCCTAAATCCAGTCATTATCTCCTCTTGAAATGATCTAGTTCATCTAAAAATATAGTCTATCCAGGTAGAGCTGTTTTTCAAATAATATGAATGTATATGCATTCAGAAAACATATGGTACAAAAATTTAGATATCTGACAAAAGGTACCAGGTGTAAAACCATATCTGCTCTAGCTAAGAGATAATTGTTCCAAATGGCTATCTATGCAAAGCGAGAATTCTAGGACCTATAGAAGGCCAAACCTGGACAAAAAACCTTCTACACTAAACACAAATTTTATCAATAAATGATGGCTATTTGTTATTCATCTTATCAACCATGGATAAAATTCTATCTAGAATGCTTTAATGGAACAAGCAGTAACTATTCATTCTGGTCATCCCTTAAGACTTTCAGGACATATTGGTTGCTGTCTCAATTAATTAGATGGATATGAAAAGGGGATAGTATCTTTTAACCTTTCTCATATGATAATAAGTTCTTCTGCATGACTTGGGCAACTTAAATGCCATCTGTAGATCAGGTCCAGAGTTTTACTTGGCCATAAATATCTTTTTTCTTCTACTTCAGGGTAGAGCATCACGCAATCCTAACTAGCTGCTAATTTCCCATATTTAAATCCCACTGGATCAACCTGTAACCATAATGTTTATCTCCCTTATTGAAAAATATGGAGTTAAATTAAGCTGGTTCAAACTTCCGTACCTCTCCAGATGGAAACAAAACACAAGAATATTGTACCTTTACTAGGAAATAAGCACACAAGTCAATACAAGGTAACCCCAAGTTTCTGGGACAGGGATGAGGGGATGAGTTTCTGGAATGGTGAAGGGCGACTATAGTAAATATAAGGAAAATTTAAAATATATACTGAAATTTGCATATATACATTACATTCATATGAAAACATGGATAAAGCATGCCATTTAAACATCATAGAACCTTTACATACAACATTTCAATAGCCAATGCTCAATATGCATTCATAATTTGGAATTCATTGTCAATATGTATGTAATATAAAATAATAACATACAAAATTGAAATACACCCAAGAACATAATTCGTAATGTTAATGATATGTAGCTGCGAGAGAGATAAATTACTACTGGAAATGGTTGAGTTTTGTGAGATGATTTGGCATTGCTGAGGTGTCTCCAGCAGTATCAGGAGTTTAATATGTTACTTGCATTCTGCCTTCTTGTCTCCATGTGAATGCTGACTTGACGTCAGTCACTTGTGGCACTCCATTTTCTCTGATTGATATTATGGATTCACCGTTGGGCCGTTTCTTTGGTTCTTTACGGCTTGCTTTTAATGTGCCATATTGCGGCATGTTTTATTTGCTTTGTTGTCCTCGACGGTTATCTTCTATCTCAGGATCTCTTTCCCGTTAATCATCTTGTAACGGATGGGCGTCGGTTGATTAGTGAGTGGAAGAGTCTTTTCATATTCGGCATTCAATATCTTTCATTTATACTGAGCATGCCTGACGTGGTGAATATCATCTGCGATTGTGTCTCTTTGTGTATAGGCAGGTACGCATCTTCAGCATTGTATTTTTCTGTGCAGAGACTTGTTTTGGATGGGCAGTTGCTTATTTTGTCTCCGTGGTGTATTGGCATTTATCAATGTTGTGAGATTACGTAGATTATCACATTTTTGGTTTCTTATGCTAAATGAGCCTTCTAGCTGTGTTTTTAATCGGGAGCTAGGTGTGTGTTTGCATACTCTTTCCAGGAGCTGCCTGATTGCCAGGTTGTTGTGAATAGCATGAAGTTATTTTCTCATACAGCTTATTATTGCAGAGATATATCTTGCATTCAGAGATATTTTCGTGTAATTCTGATTACTCTTAGAGCTGAGAGTTATTTGAAGAAAACTTAAAATAATGCTTGTTGATTGATTGAGATTTTATTCAATCATAAGCATGAGAATATTGTAATTATGTTGAGCATGTAATGGAAGAATCTCTTTTCGGGTGTGGCTGGGTTTTTCCCTCAAGCAGGAGGGTTTTCCCAGGATAAGTTCATGTGTTCTCTGCTCTTTTGTGTTTGTTATTTCAGCTCCTTGCTTTCTTATATTTTGGTTCAAAACATTAACACGTAATTCATTGTCAATAGCAACAAGAACAATAATGCCCCTTCCAAATTGAAATACACTACTATCATTTAAGTCTGATATAAATGATCAGTGTACACATTACATCGTTGCAATTGCTTTGGAAGATAATCATTCACACAATATTGCCACTACATGAAATAATATTCATATGAAATACCTTGGAAATTGTGTTGGAGTTGACTGTTGCAGGTTTGATATTGACTCCAGAAATGTCTGCTACAGACAGTGGATCAAGTATGTCTCTCAATGCTCTTCTAAATCTAGACCACATTCACCAATGATCTAAATTGGGGTTAAACCCCTGAAACTACACCTCCAGCTCATTGTAAGTGGACTGATATTAATACAAACAGGTTTTCTATACAGTTCTGATGATGATATAGGTCTGTTACAGCAAGATGGCACCTTGATGCAACCTCCAATATTCACCAAATCTTCTAGAAACGACCCAAATCAACCCAGAACCAACCCAGCACTGATGTATTGCCCCAAAATGACATAAAGATGCAAGTTCCAGGTCTTTAATGCTCTTTTCAAACTTTCTCAACACCTTGTAAACAGTCTGCAATATGATTCTGAGCATGGAGCTTGACTGTAAGAACATTCTTAATTTCATGATTCTTAATGAAATGTTGCCCAAAATTACTAGAAATTTCATTTTTTCCCAATACTATTAAGAGGTTCCCAAATAGCAAGAATTAACTACGAAACAATAATAATCATGTTAGGGCGAACTTAACAGGAGGGACCAGAGTTTTATAAAAGAAAAATGTGTTTTTAAGTGCTGACACTGCCTATCTCGTCTGTCCTGGGGATGGTCAAGCGTTTCCAATATGTACAGATGCCCCCCAAACAATTTTGAAGCCAATGATTTTTGGCAAATTGGGTATGGGGAGGGGAAAGCCCCTGGCCGTCCCCAAGTCCCTCGATCGTTTTCGATTCGGGGCTGGGGGTTTTAGAGCCGGGGATGCATCCCTGGGTAATGTAGAGGCAAATCTTTTCAACCATGTTTTTTCAATAAGTCCCAAAAGGGGGGAACAAGTCCCAAAATTACAGTAAGTGACATGTAACAAGTGGCAAGCATGAAAATGAGAAGGGAACTACCTTCAAAAAGGATGACTTAAACAAAAATGTACACATGCAAGATTTGAGCTTTTTTCATACATGTTTTAGACAAATGTATTAATTTCTAATTGCATGCATGCTTCTCTAAAAGTGTGCAAGCATTCGTATCTGTAGCATATTTATAAGAAGATCAATTGGATAGAAACCTCAAATCCTTAGAGGAGGAAAGATCACAAAAGTCCTTTAATATTAGTCTCTATAATTTCTAGAAAATCAGTAAAAGCTTCTTTAATAACATTGTCGCCATCTAGAGATGAAGAATGAAAACCTTTCTTAAGACTGAGATTTGCCAACCAGTTAGATGCCTAATTTCCTTCCTTTCTCAAATGTGAAAGGTGGACGTTTTCCAATCTTCCTAGAAGAGACTTAGCCTTTGAGAGAAGATTTTGGAGCCTCCAATGAGTAATATTTCCGCCTTTAAAATAATTTATAATAGTACTTGAATTATCTTCCATAGTTAGATTGAAAGCTTGAATTTAAAGTCCTTGTTTAACTCCAAACACTTGCCCTTTAGTTTTCGGGATATTATGGGTGTTAATTTTGGTGAAGCAAGTATTGAGGTTTAGTGCTTCTCCTATGTGAATTTTAATGAGAGATTCTCCTCATAAAAGACCAAGGTTATTTTCTTAGTAGCTCCAAAATATAATTTATTCCATCCCAATGGAGGGTGACACCAAGAGCTAGATTTTTTTTCCCTCTTATCTTTGGGGGGAAGGGGAATTTGATCATAATACTTTTTTACACTTGGTCAAATTCTAAGAATGGACACCTCCATTGTGTTAGCTTCTTTTGTTTTGACCATTTTTTGAAGAGCGCAACTTTGAGAGCAAAGAGCAAACAACAACCACCTCTTCCCATAATTAATCTTTTACGTGGTTATACTTGCGCCAAATACCAAATATCCTAGAGAATGTTGAATTTAATTGGGCATTGCCACAATTGAAAGTGATCTATGAAAGAATTTCCCGTAATCTATTTATGACTGAAATTGTCAAAGTAGTTCCAAAAACCTACTATGTATTCACATTGAAGAAATAAGTGTTTACTTTCCTCTTACTAGACTAGATAAAATTGATACCAAGACTAGAGAAACCTTATTGTATTGAGATGTTTCTAGGCGAAAATCTTTGTGTGACATACCAGTCGTATAAAGAATTTAGCCTTAGGCTAAGCTTTAGAGGCCCATGTCCTACCCTAGGAAGAGGTAGACACATAATTATTCCCAAATTTCACTTGATTGTAGCACCTCTTATTCATAGAATAGAAATCACTACCACTTCTTAACTACCCCAACAAGTCATCTTCATTACTGTAGATCAAAATAAAGCTTCGCAACAAAGAAGAGATTCTAGAACAAGATTTCGTCATACTTGTTAAAGTTTCAGCCATCACAAGATGTCTATCACAATAGAAGATCAAGTTATTGTAAGATCGTCACCTTCCAATAACTTTTCCAAATACAAGTGATAATCATTTGGAAGTCGTCACTTCCTCATGATTTACACAGGGGGCAGGCCCATTAAAAGCAGTCATGATTTATTAGTATAATAATCAATTATATCAAGTTTACCTCATAAATGTTTCACCTTCAATAGTGAACTCCCTCTCAATCAATATGATCAAAATTGTCACAAGTTGACTGAACCATCTACTCCCTCTGAAGCTCAAGTTTATCAACTTATTGACCTCTTTTGAAATATCCGACTCCCTTTGCATCTAGTCTCAATCATCAATTTGTTTGCAAGCATCAAGTTCTTTCTCCCTTGAATGCAATTATCTTGTGCTTCTGTCCTGAACGTATGTTAGAGAGAGATTACAAATAGCTCACTAAACTATCTCGACCATAAATACCAATGATAGAAGCATACAATATTTTACTAACCAATAGTATAGCATGAATTACAAACTCAAAAATTATGTGCATTAATAAAACATGAAATACTTATCTTTTATAAATTTCAAGTATTTCATTCTTGAAGGTGAGCCCATATAGAAAATATCATGCAAATTCACAAAATGATGTTGCTGTTCTTGAACATTACCATAATTCTTCACATGACTTATCATGAGTATCCAAAGGTTCTATACATTATGACCAACTTCAATATGATTGGATCTCCCTTCAAGCGGTTAGGCTTTTAAAGAAGGAACTTTGCTCTTTTACAGATTTTTGCATAGACCTGTACACAGTCGGTCATAACTTTTGAACTTGACATTCTCTCTCCAATTGCTCCGGTGAGATCATTCTAAATATGTTTATCAAAAACATATCCAAAATTTGGCAAAATCCAATGTGCATTTGTGAGATATGGTCCTCGTACTAAGACTGTATTTTCTGAGACAGTCACACATTCACCATCAACAAACTACTCTTTTACATTTGCAACTTGGCTATGATACCATGTTAAAGTTTCAGGCATCACAAAATGTCTATCACAATAGAAGATCAAGTTATTGTAAGATCGTCATCTTCCAATAACTTTTCCAAATACAAGTGATAATCATTTGGAAGTCGTCGCTTCCTCATGATTTACATAGGGGGCAGGCCCATTAAAAACATTCATAATTCATTAGTATAATAATCAATTATATCAAGTTTACCTCATAAATGTTTCACCTTCAGCAGTGAACTCCCTCTCAATCAATATGATCAAGATTGTCACAAGTTGACTGAACCATCTACTCCCTCTGAAGCTCAAGTTTATCAACTTATTGACCTCTTTTGAAATATCAACACTCCCTCTTAGTTAGGGAGGATAAATCAATCCAATGTCAACACTTAAGACACTTGACAACATCAATCATATGATGTAAGCAAAAAAGGAATCATCCTCAATATGTAGTCAATAGAAACATAGTCTCAAGATGTGGATCGCCTCCATCAATGATTCTATACACAAGTTCCTGTATGGATTGCCTCCATCGACGATTCTATCCACAAGCTCTCAGGTGGATTGCCTCCATCGGCAATTCTATCCACAAGCTCACGAGATTTAGTGTGGATTGCCTCTATCGGCGATTCTATCCACAAGTTCCTAGGCGGATTTCCTCAATCGGCGATTCTATCCACAAGCTCTCGTATGGATTGCCTCCATCGGTGATTCTATCCACAAACTCACGAGCTTTAGTGTGGATTGCCTCTATCGGTGATTCTATCCACAAGTTCCCGGGTGGATTGCCTCAATCGGTGATTCTATCCACACTAAAGCTTGTGAGTCTGTGGATAGAATCGCCGATGGAGGCAATCCACGCGAGAGCTTGTGGATAGAATTGCCGATTGAGGCAATCCACATGAGAACTTGTGGATAGAATCGCCGATAGAGGCAATCCACACTAAAGCTCGTGAGTTTGTGGATAGAATCGCCGATGGAGGCAATCCACACGAGAGCTTGTGGATAGAATCGCCGATTGAGGCAATCCATCCGGGAACTTGTGGATAGAATCACTGATAGAGGCAATCCACACTAAAGCTCGTGAGTTTGTGGATAGAATCGTTGATGGAGGCAATCCATACGAGAGTTTGTGGATAGAATCGCCAATTGAGGAAATCCACCTGGGAACTTGTGGATAGAATCGCCGATAGAGGCAATCCACACTAAATCTCGTGAGCTTGTGGATAGAATCGTCGATGGAGGCAATCCACCTGAGAGCTTGTGGATAGAATCGTTGATGGAGGCAATCCATACAGGAGCTTGTGGATAGAATCATCGATGGAGGCAATCCACATCTTGAGACTATGTTTCTATTGACTACATATTGAGGATGATTCCTTTATTGCTTACATCATATGATTGATGTTGTCAAGTGTCTTAAGTGTTGACATTGGATTGATTTATCCTCCCTAACTAAGAGGGAGTGTTGATATTTTGTAGCTTCAGTTGAATAAACACTATGAGTCAATACTAGTGAAGATATATATATATATATATATATATATATATAGTATATATGAGATGTATATATACATATATATATATATATATAAATATTATTATTATGTAAATATTAGAGAAATTAATATAATACTCAAGAGATATTATATATATATATGTACATGTATATATATATATAATCATAATTGTCATTATATTAATTACATATTAATGAATATACATGTCTCATGAAGGGACATGTCTCTTCTTGGCTCATTCTCAATATAAATGCAAGAGATTGTTGCATTTGGAAAATACATACAATTAGATAGTGCTATTACATTTGCAATGATCCTAAAACCTTAACAATACTATAGGGAGCTTTCTGAGACTTCTCCATGTCTTAGTAACATTTGACTTTAAGTCCCCACCAGTCATTGGGATAGGTTGATATTCTTCAAAAAAATGGATTATCATAGAGTGGTTTATCTTTAAGCCAATTGCCATCCTAAAACAAGATAAGTCTATCATTTTTGACTAAGTTATTGGTTCAAATTTGGGTATGGATGTGGGTACGAGAACCCGGTATGTGGATACATGGAAAATAATTTTGGAAGGTTTGGATGCATTTGTGTACGTGTGTGTATATATATATTAAATATCTATATGTATATATACACAAAATTAAAGAAATATACAGAATTAAATCATTTGATAGTATGATACTTCATCATTGATCAATGCCAAATGCCAAAGATAAATATTAAATGCCAATTGATAGTTCACAAATATTCAAATAAGCCATATCATATATGTCTATGTTCATGATTCCAATGAAATTCATTACAATTACAAAATGTAGTTCATGATTCATCAATCATCAAAAGGATTATCAAAAAAATCATTTATTGGATTTTCATCTTTAACTGCTACAAGTTCAAGATCATTTGAACCCAAAGCGGTTCCACTCGCACTAGATGCACCATGTGTAGGGATGTCATCATCATCATAAGCCGTAGTGAGTCTACTAAGATCCTCAACGGTTGCATCCAAGTTGGCACACTTAGGGGCTACATCCCAAAGGTTCACTGCCCTATCCTTGTAGTGGGGATCCTTACATGACAGAAAATACAAATTGGAATGAATATAAACTAAGTCTTCAGCTTTTTTTTTTGAACCTAACTGAATATGCTTCACTGAGTGGATAAAGGAGTATGTACTCCAATTTCGTTCAGCGACATAAGAACTTGCAACCTGGATAGAAAACCAACAAAATTAAATATAAAAATGCAAAGTAAATTAAAGAACGTTAAGTACCCAATTTTAGAATACAAGTGTTAAAAAAACAAAAAAACTTACTTGTAAGAGGATCTTGATTGAAAGAAGTTGGAGGTACACAATTTCGACCATGAACGTACCACCATGTGACAACATCCATGTCGAATTGGTCATTAATAGCTGTTGGAGTATGACTTCTTCCTGAGACAAACATGCTAAATTCTTTCCTAACTTCTTTCTCCACTTCATCTTGGAAGAGTCTAGTAAATGCTTGCTTGTACCGATTAGCAACATCAACATCTCTATATGGTGGTAATCTTCATGGCATAAGTTATAGCACCTTGGAGATAGGGCATATGCAAGGAGGTGCAATGGTGTGGTCATCTTTTCCCAGCAAGGATGAATGATTGATTCTACCCTTTTGCAAAATGTTTCATATTCTATGGGGTCATCCTCATGTTTTTGTATTGCCAAGTTTAATCTCTCTACCATTGTGTCCATGCCATTGTAGACATCCCCCAAACGAGGTGCATTTGTATCGACAAATCAAAGCATAGTCATGATCATAGTTACAGGACTTTGTGAGTCCTGGCAGGACTGGGTAAGTCCCAAGTCGAGTCGAGTCAAGCTTGTAGAGTCTTTTTGGCTCGACAAGTTGACTCAATCGAGTCCTAACCGAGTCCTGTAGGACTTGCCAGAGTCCACGAACTTGTTAGTCTCGGCGAGTCCCGTTATATGGACTCTGCCGTGTGCAACATAAAGTCAAAAGTAAGAAACAATTTTTTTAAATGATTTTTAAGCATTCTTTTTGTTCTATATGCCTTGTCTAAGACCTAAAAAGGTCATTCCATCATTTGCAAACACTTAGAAGAGAGAAAAAAGGCTTGGGGGAAGAATATAGGGGTTTTAGAAAATAGATTAGCAAATCAATTGGCTCTCATATATTGATTGCTGATTGTTTATGCTAGTTTCTAGCTTGTATACACACATTTAGAGGAGCTAAAAGAAGCATTTGGAGGAGGCCTCTATAAATTTGAGCTGCATTTCTTCATTTTTGGAGCAATTTTGAAGAGGTGAGTTACATTTTGTGTTGTTTTATGAATTTTTTACATTCAAATTTCATATTTCCATTTTGTTTACATTTGTTTGTCTTTAGAATCTTAGATTTGTTACATTTTATGTTGATGAAAAAACTTGAAAAGTAAGAAGCCCCAGGCTTTGATTTTCATTATTGTCGATGCTTATTTTATTTATTTATGATATATTGCAGCAACAACTTAATGTCTTAGCTTGAGGGTAGTTCATCTAAGCCTCCATTTAACTTAGATGCAAACCCTATTTGTGTAACAAGGGACAAAAGGTGGCTGTGGAATTTTCCATGACCTATCTTAGGCGTACACGCAGGAAGACATAGGGCCTTAGTCTTCTAGGCTCAAGCTTTTATTTTGATATATGTTTTGAACTTTTGATTCCATGGATCTCATATTTCCATGAATATTGTAGACTTTTGACAGTGACACTATTTATATTTCAGATTTCTAATGTGTTATTTAGTAACTAGTTTAACAGTTAAGTTATTTCTTTTAGAAATTCACATTTATACTTATGTGATCAATGTAAACTTGTGTATGTGTGCAAAGTAGCTTCTATTTATCTCAATTATTGTGTCTTTGATGTTAATTGAATGAATGATGCATGAATTTTTTTTTAAATCCTTAAAATCTTTGAATTTCTTGGGTTTTTCAATTTGCCAAGTCCTGTTCGAGTTCGGCGCAAGTCTGAGCCCGAATCTAGCTTGCCGAGTCCAAGGTGAGTCCGAGTCTTGTAACTATGGTCATGATTGGCTTAGTGAATTCCAATACATATTCCACACGAGCCCACCAATTGTCATCCAAGACCAATGACTTGACCATTTGGCCCCTCTTTGAATTTGAAGCCTTTCATACTCCACATTTGTTGCAAATGACTATTTGACCCAATGCCTCTCCAACCTTCAAAAGTTATCTTATAACAATTGTATGAGATGCAAATTGGGTCTTAACAACCTAGGATCATGTCAATAGTAAGTTAATAACAATATGTAAATAACACATTAGAAGACTAATAAATATTAAGCAAATTTATATACAAATTGATATTGAACATGACATAAATAAAATTAAATAAATATATTAAATTTACCTTCAACAACTCCTATCTCGAGAAAGATTTGAACATTGCTTGTGACATTTGTTGGTTCATCACAAACATATCTCCTCACCCTCTTCGTATATTTGTTTCACCCACGCTATTTGAGTGCCAATTTGTTGCATCACCAAGTTGAGGGAGTGTACGATGCATGGTGTCCAAAGAATGTGCTCATATCTTGCCTCAACCAAAGCATTTGCACCCCTACAATTTTTTGCATTTTCCGTAATTACCTAGATCACATTCTCATTACCCACCATCTCTATGGACTCAATGTGGATTTTGGAAATGAACTCTGCATGTTTCACTTCCTCTTCACAATCAACTGCCCTAAAAAATATTGCTCCTTTGGGGGAATCTGCAATTACATTTATCAATGGATAGTTTCTAATATCTTTCCATCCATTGGAAACAACATAAACACTTCTTTCAATCCAAGAATCTCTAATTGGTTGAAGGGAGGTCTCCATATAATTCCCTTGTTTGAAATAAGGTGGTACACACCTTTTCAAACCCATGACTTTGTGAAACCTAGAGGTGCACTATTGATTTCCGACATCATTTCCCGTCAATATGGTGATTTCAACAAGTTGAAAGGAAGGCCATTGGCTTAGAGGCAACGCACAATTTTTTGTTGAGCAATATCTCTTGCCTCCATTTTCAATGCCTTGTCCAATGGACCTCTTTTGCGGGTGGTAATTTGTACTTCACCTTCATCTTCTGTAGAGGGTATAGGCAAGAAGGGATGTTTGGAAACCGCTATTGTATCAATGGGTAAAATCATTTTTTTTCTTTTCGCAAGTATAAGCACTTTGTTTTGCTCTTAGAACCATTTTATCAGCCTCTTCTTGTTCTTTTACTAATCTTGCTATTTGTGTGGGAGACAACCCCTTCAAATCTGGGCCTTTACTTATTCCCATCCCTTTACCATCAAGGTCCATAAAGTGAAGTTTTACTCGAGAATATGAGCTATATTTTGGTAAATTACAGTAATCACACCTCCAAATATATCCCCCACCTCCTACAACTTGTAAAATCCTCGTGGCATGTCTCCATATAGGAGAGCATATATCAATTTTGAATTTATCGTTTCCTTCCCACCCACTGAACTTTGACTACTAGCCATTCTTGCAATTTTATTTCTTGCTATTTTAAGAATTTAAATAAATTTAAATTAGAAGAAAACTAGGAAATAAAAGCATACAATTGCAAAATAAAGATACAAAAACATTATAACAAAGAGCTAAATTTGTTTCTTTTTTTCTTTAAAAAAATTAGAAAAAATCATGAAAAATTTCATCGCAAAATTGAACAAATTCATCAAAATCTACAAAAATTAATTAAAAGACTCAAGAATAGGGTCAAATACTTACTTACATTAGATGCTTAGATCTCTTTTGTGGAAGCTATCTAGCACCCCACGAATGATCCCCTTCGAAAATAATCACCTGCCTTTTGAAATGCCAAAATGGAGACTAAATGAGAAAAGAGCAAAATGACAAACAAAATGATATGTTTTTACTATGAATGGCCTCATAAAGGGCCGTTATAGGGTTTTGTGGAAAAATATATTAAAAAAACACTTACAAATGTGTTTTTAAAGTAAAAAATCGCTTTTGTTGGGCAGATGCACCTAGATGCGCGCTTCAAATGTTGTCCGAGTGTTCATCCATGCCTGTGGATGTGCATCTAGACCGCATCCAGTTGTGGACATTCGAGCGCATCTGCACTGGATGCAGAGGCAAGGGATGTGAATCCAGTTAGGTAGATTTTGGATATTCTAGAAACCATGTCTAACTATGATTTTTTTTGTTGTCTTCATTCCTTTCCATACTACAAAAGCTTTGGGAGGATCATTACTAGAAACTGCAGTATAGGATTACCCCCAAGAAGGTACTTTTCTATGAAGACATTGATCAGTGAGGTTTTCTTATTAGTAACGATCCTCTACACTAACTTAGCTACAAGGATTGATTGAAAAGGTCAAGATCCTTGATGCCAATTCCTCCATTGCTATAAGAAAAAATCTTTCCAAAGAGACTAAGGGGTATTGGAAATGCTTATATGTGCCTTTAGAAAGGAAACTACACATGTAATTAATTTTGGAGATTAATCACCTTGGGGGCAATCGATAAAGAGAAAAGGTAGATTGGGATGGTCTAGAGGAATGCTTTCAAATGGACCAATCTCCTAGTTGAGGAGAGCCATCTACTTTTCCAAGCTTCCAAAGTCTTGCTGAAGTTAGTCACCATAGCATTCCAAAGATATTTTTTAATCTTCCTGGGAAGACAAAGAAACTCAAGTAGGAGTCTAGTAGACTTCATTCCCAAAGGAGAGGCATCTGCATACAAAATCTTATTCTTACCCACTAATATTAAGGAAAACAAATCTTGGATTTCCCATTATTCACTTTTTGACTTGCAAATTATTCATAATCTCCCATTGGATTCCTTTTAACTTTTCACAAACTGATGGAGCAAAGAAATACACCGTGACATCCACAAACTGCTGATGTGTAAATGCTATCCCAATGGAGGAAGATTTCAGCCCTTTTAGAGTCCTAAATTTGAGAAAACCAATATATCTACCCAAAGCTTTAGCCATAATGATAGGGAGATATGGGGATAGGGGATCCCCTTGTTATAGATCCCTAGTTGTAGAGAAGAACCATTAACAAAAACCAAGGAGTAAGCTAAGGAATAATAACCTTTAATCCAATCCCTCCATTCATCGCTTAAGTACAATTTCTCCGAAATTGTATTTGGGAAAACCAGATTGACTCTATCATAAGCTTTAGCTATATCTAGTTGGATGAGCACGCGTTTTTTACTAATGGCTTTAAGAGAGTAAATAGTTAATGAACCATGGCCATGCCATTTGTAATCCACCTTCCTTTCACAAAATGACCTTGTAATCCGCCTCCCTCTCTCTCTTTCTCTACCTCTCTCCCTTTCCCTTTCCCTATTGCCCTTTTTCTAATGGTGAACCATCTTGTCTCTTCTCTAATGGTGAAATCTCCTTCACAATATTGACAAAAGGGTGTTTCTTCTTGGCAATGACATCCTCCACTCTTACCCTCTCTTACTCCCCCTCTTCAAAATACAATGGTTTCCACATAATACTATTTTTGTTGGAAGTTAAACCGTTATCAAGAATTGGTGGTTAGGGAAAATGAAATATCTTTCAAACTATCTCGACTTCTAAGAATATGTTTTGCCTTCTTCAGTATAAGGAATTTTGACCACCATATGCTATCATTTTGAAACACTTCTAAACTGTTAAATTTGAGATCAAGAGAAAATGGCTTTTAAAATTTTCTTATATAGCCTAGATATATATTATGATGATATACTTTATTACTATGATACTGAGATATGACAATATCGTTCTTTGAACAATATGTTATTCTTCACTGCTGTACATAGCTTTTCTTTTTGTTCTCCGTACTCAGCACTTGTTGATTTCGGTATAGATTATTTGTCTTACAAGAACATCACTGAACTCTTTTATATCAATATTGATCTACAATTGGTATCTAATATGGAAACTCAATATTCAATATTGATATCAATATCAATATAATTAGATTGCTGTTTAATATGAATTGGCTGTCGCTGTTACATGCTGCATTACTGTTCTGCCGTTGTCTGTATTATCTCCTGAATTCAATATTCACTAACGTTTATATGGGACTGGGAGAGTAAAAGAGGTCACGTCTATGAAAGATGTGACTCTCTGAGGAGTCATGCCTTTCATAGGCATGGCTCTTCATACCACCGTCCACTCACATTAGCATCGTTTAAGTCGATGCCTAACACTTACGGTGATTAATACCAGTTTCACTTTAATGTGTATTGATAGTAAATATAGTCGATAGGTTATGAATATAAATTGATCATAATATATTAATAATAATTATTATCATCATTAATAATAATGATAATCATTATTATTATTATATTAAAGCAATAATAAAGATTACAATAAAATTATATATATATTATAGATATCAATAATAATAATAAACATTTAGTTATACATATAACTCACTATTATTATAACTATTTATTATTATTGATATATATATATATATATCTCACAATTTATCTATTAATGTATGACCAATATTTTATCTGATCTGTGCTACAAACATCAACACTCCCTCTTAGTTAGGGAAGATAAAATGCACCTAACAATAAGTTCATAAATTGTGAGGGTTAGTTCCTAGGTGGATTGCCTCTATCGGCGATTCTATCCACAGTTCCCAGGTGGATTGCCTCCATTGGCGATTCGATCCACAAGCTCCTGTGTGGATTGCCTCCATCGGCGATTCTATCCACAAACTCATGAGCAATGGTGTGGATTGCCTCTATCGGCGATTCTATCCACAACTCATGAGCTTCAGAGTGGATTGCCTCTATCGGCGATTCTATCCACAAGCTCCTGAGCTTCAGAGTGGATTGCCTCTATCGGCGATTCTATCCACAAGTAAGAAATATCTATTACAAAAGAAAAGTTATTGCAAGATCGTCACCTTCCAATAACTTCAACAAATACAAGTGATAAATCATTTGGAAGTCGTCACTTCCTTATGATTTACAGAGGGCCCATATAATAATAAAATAACATTAACATAAAAATCAATAATCATTACAAGTTTACCTCAAAAGTGTTTCACCTTCAATAGTGAACTCCCTCTCAATCATAAGGTATTTTGAATTCCATTTAGAAGAACATTTCTCTGAACATATATTTGAATTATTTACTTCAGCAAGGGAAGCTAGCATTCTAAGTCTGTCAGGACACATTCTTGCGCTGTGACCATATTTGTCATATCTAAAACATTGCAATGAAGAGTAGTCTCTTGGTTTCTTGAACGGCTGTTGATCATATGCCTTCTTGCCCTTTTTTTTCCTTTTTACCATTTTGAGATTTTCAAAAATCTGATCTTGATCTTAAATCTAATCAGAATTTCCTTCAAGCGGTTAGGCTTCAGCAAAAGAACCTGGCTCTGATACCATGTTAAATTTGAGATCAAGAGTAAATGGCTTTTAAAATTTTCTTATATAACCTAGATATATATTATGATGATATACTTTATTACTATGATACTGAGATATGACAATATCGTTCTTTGAACAATATGTTATTCTTCACTGCTGTACATAGCTTTTCTTTTTGTTCTCCGTACTCAGCACTTGTTGATTTCGGTATAGATTATTTGTCTTACAAGAACATCACTGAACTCTTTTATATCAATATTGATCTACAATTGATATCTAATATGGAAACTCAATATTCAATATTGATATCAATATCAATATAATTAGATTGCTGTTTAATATGAATTGGCTGTCGCTGTTACATGCTGCATTACTGTTCTGCCGTTGTCTGTATTATCTCCTGAATTCAATATTCACTAACATTTATATGGGACTGGGAGAGTAAAAGAGGTCACGTCTATGAAAGACGCGACTCTTTGAGGAGTCACGCCTTTCATAGGCATGGCTCTTCATACCACCGTCCACTCACATTAGCATTGTTTAAGTCAATGCCTAGCACTTACGGTGATTAATACCAGTTTCACTTTAATGTGTATCGACAGTAAATATAGTCGATAGGTTATGAATATAAATTGATCATAATATATTAATAATAATTATTATCATCATTAATAATAATGATAATCATTATTATTATTATTATATTATAGCAATAATAAAGATTACAATAAAATTATATATATATTATAGATATCAATAATAATAATAAACATTTAGTTATACATATAACTCACTATTATTATAACTATTTATTATTATATATATATATATATCTCACAATTTATCTATTAATGTATGACCAATATTTTATTTGATCTGTGCTACAAACATCAACATAAACACCTCCTAAATGAAGCAAAGACTATTCATTTTCTCCTTTTCAGCAAAACTAATCTTACGTGAATCTCTTTTAGTGTCTATACAAGTTTACAAATTGGTGAAAGTGCCAAAACAATCTTCTTTCAACAAAAATGGTGTTAGGAAAATTTACTTTTCCATAAACCATCCCTTCTTGCGCCCCGTCAACTTCCTTTTTTGGCAAATTCTTCTTTTGACAAATTGAGGAGTTCGTGAACCAAGCTTTTCGGCGAACTTGCAAAAATTCGAACCTTGCCTTCATAAGTCTTTTTGGTGCTTCAGCAAAAATACCAATGATATAAACTTTTCAGCAAACCTGGAAAGTGTTGAATAAAGTGTTTAACTTTTTCCCAATGACTTTAAGCTTCTTCTTCACTTAGACAAATTTGAGTTGAGCAAATTTTCTTGAGACAAAAGCAAACTAATAGATACTCAGCAAAATTGAAAGAACTTGAAATATTTGGTTGACGCCGATCGCTCATACACCCAGCTGCTCCTTTAGGATGTGAGGGTGTTCCCTTGTAGTTTCTATTTTGGGTGACGCTCCTAGGAATATCCCCCAAATTGAGAAGATGTTTCCAGGAACACCCTCAAAATTGAGTAGATGCCCCTTGGCTTGAAAGCCCCAAGGATGCATCCCTAGGGTACATTGATGAAGACCATGTTTGTAATATTTCATAGTGTTGATGTTTTGTAGCTTCAGTCGAATAAATACTATGAGTCAATACTAGTGAAGATATGCATATATATATATTTAGTATATATGAGATGTATATATATACTTAAAAATATATATATATATATAAATATTATTATTATGTAAATATTAGAGAAATTAATATAATATTCAAGAGATATTATATATATATATATATGTATGTATATATATGTATATATATATATATAATAATTATTGTCATTATATTAATTACATATTAATGAATAGACATGTCTCTTCTTGGCTCATTCTCAATATAAATGTGTTGTGAGGTTTTCACACCATCACCCCAAAGAATTTGGTGACCCCCCAATTTTTGAGCGAGCCTTGGCAATTTTCCTAGATCTAGGTATTCGGATGCCTTAACGAGTTTTGGAGTAACCCTGGGGTTTTAAGACGATAAATTTGCAATATTTTTTAGATTTGGATGAATTTTGGAAAATTGATATAATTGCATAACTTGAACATTTTCCAAAATTTAATTGTGAATTTGAATATTTTTGGGGAAACCTTGTAAATTTTTGGGTGGTGAAAATGGAGATTAAATGAAAAAATTAAATGGCCAAATTTGAAATTAATTGCCAAAAGGAGATAAATTGCAAAATAATAATAATAATAAAAAAATTAATTGCCAAATGGAAATTAAATTGCTAAATAATTTTTAGATTGCAAAATAATAAAAATTCAAATTGCCAAGTGGGATTTTCAAAATTTTAAATGGGGAAAAAGAGTAAATGAAAGTTGGAAATGGAATTGAAATTAATTTGAATTTTAATTGGTTGGCAGATTTTAATTTTGGGATGGTGATGTTATGATTTAAATGGGCTAAAATCAATTTTTCTTGGGAAAAATTCTAAATTTATAAAATGAAAAAAGCTACAGCTGGCAGCCCCTTCCCATTTTTTATTTTTGCTTGGTATTGGGCACAACAAACATAAATTTTTCATCACCCAAGGCAACCATCAATTCCAGCCCCATTTGCGATTTTAATGCATTCATTTGACAATTTTAAAATAAATAAAATCATATTTTTTGGGTTAAGTGTTTGTAATTTAGAAATTTAATTTGGATCCCTTTGTGTGTTAAATTCAATGTATTTTAAGGTCTAAGAGGTGTGAAATTCAAGGTAAGTTATTGGGTCCACAATGGGGAAGGTTTAAAGCTATATTAGAGGCCTAAATGACCTTTTTTCAAAATTTCAATTTTAGGGCCTATGATAATTTTGGATTTGGCTAATTTAAACCCATATTTTGCACTAGGCTGGCTCAATTTTAAATTAAAATTAAATACCCAAGGCTGTGTGATTTAATGCATTTAATTTGGGTTATATGTTTGACAATTTAATTAATTTTATTTTTCTTCCAATGTAGGTCGGCCCTATTTGAAGAGGCAAAAATTTAGTATAAAGGGAGGGCTTGTCTCCTCATTTTCTCATTCATTTCTCATTTGTCTCTTAGTCAAGGAGGAGCTCTTGGAGTAGCAAAAGAGCGAAATTTTGCAAGGAGAAGTGCATTTAGCAAAGGGTGATTTTCTTCTTTTGGTGGAGGAGTGCATTTTTGGTGTTGTCTTCTTCTTTGGAGGAGAATTTGTTGGTGTAGAGGAGGATCTTCATGCTTGGGAGGATCTTCATGCTTGAGGGTGAAGGCTGGTCTAAAAGATAGATTTTCTCCTTGTTCTTGCTTGGTATATTTTTCCTATTTTCTTGCTTGCATCATCCATCCATCACTCCATTTCATCTAGGGCTTGAAGTTGGGAGATATAAGTGTAGTTTTCATCTAGGATGTGGAGAAAGGAGATATAAGTGGTAGTCCCACCCCTAGGAATGAAGTTGGGAGATATAAGTGTAGTCCATCTCATAAGTTTTCGACGAGGCAGAAATAAGTGGTAGTCCCATCCCTAGGCGGAGAGGCAGAGATAAGTGTAGTGTGATAGGCATTGGAGAGGCAGAAATATGCTAGTCCATCCCTAGGATTGGAGGGGCAGAGATAAGTGTAGTCCCACCTCACCATAGAAAGAAGGGGCAGAAATAAGGGTTAGGATGGCAGATGCTAGTGCAAGCAAGAGCTAAAGGGCAATGCATACCAAGTAAGACAAGGAAGACATGAGGCCCAAGACCACCTTCTTCTCGAAATTGAAGCAAGTGAGGGACACCAGCATTGACACAGCGAACATGATACAGTTGAGAGACAAGTTGATGGAGAGCTCCTCCCCCTTGGCCAAGAAGGATAAGAAGATAGGTTGCCACCACATTTTTATAGCTCCATCCTCCATCTCCATCTTTCACTTACATCCGCTTCACACTCACCCTCCATTCCATATTTTCATTGTAGGTGCAAGCGAGGAAGCAGGTTTCATTGCAGGTTGGAAGAGATTTGAAGACATTTGAGGCTAGGCAAGGCTTGGCTATTCATGCAAGCTAGCTTGGTTAGATTTGAGAGGGTTCTAGCACCCAAGAGGGTCATGCATTTTGTTGATAAGTTGTAATAGGCTAAGTAGTCAAGTTCTAAAGGTCAAGAGGTAAGTGTGGGAACATTACACCAATGTAATAGGAACTTGGACTTGGACTTTTTTATGTGGTTGGCCCTCCATGTTTAGGAGTCTGTCCTCGATGGTGAGCTCCGTGGAGTGGAGTTATGTGTTTTCTTTCCTTGGCTAGGTGTTTTCTTTCATTGCAAATCAAACAAAGACAACTAGTAATTAGATTCAATCACATTAAGAGGAAAGATAAGAATGGACTACAAATTGATACAAACAAAGCAATTATAACTTGGATGATAAGATTGATCAACACATAAACTAAGTTGTAATTATCTATTAGAAATGGACTTAATGAACAATTCACATAATTTCGGATGTAAGATGAACTCCACATAGCTTAATTAGGCGGTGAAGGAACCAACTCACTAACTAGCTAGGCGGCAATTGATGAACTTAAGGATTATTTCAAATCAAGTAATGGGTGCATTGTGGGCCTTGCAGGAGGTATGGCCGAGGCAGGTGCCCCTAGAACCCAAGAGTATTGAAACAGAGGGGGGGTGCATGCAAACCAAATTCGAGTAGGAAGGTTAAGGAAGGCAAGGATAATGAAGGAGGAAGGCGAGACGAAAGGTTGAAAGAGGTCAAGTTTGATTTCAAGGCGGTGGCCAAGAGCAAGGCTCTCAAATTGCAAGAGGGTTCACATCCAGGCAAGCCACCGAGGCCAAGGCAAGATCACCCCAAGTGCATAGAGACCTCACCCTTTCAAGGTCAGGACATCAGGCACAAGCGAGTTCAAGTGGTGATGAGAAAGTTTCTAAGGATGAGCTCAAGCATCCAAGGCTTCACCTCATCTCAAGGATTAAATAAATTTATAAGATAAGGTTGATGAGGTGGCAATTTCATGTGCATGCAATCAAATCATGCCAAGTGTCCTATGTTCTCATTGGTTGACAGATTATTGTAATTTTCTCATTGGCCCACAAAGTTGGTGCCCTCATGTAATTGGTTGAAAGATGGTAACCCTAATTAGGGTTTGTAAGGTTTAATCTTGGCCCTTGATTTTGCCCCTTAATCTTGGCGACTTGTAATTTTGAGCCTTTATATAAGGCCATTTTGTTCTTATTTGTAAAAGAGAGTTATGTTGGAGAAATGTTGCCAAAATACTATCAAAATTGTTCTCTATTCATTGTTGTGGTTTGCATGGTGGATATACATGATCATTTTGGTGTATTGCATGGTTCTTCTCATCTCTCAAATTAAAATAGAATTTCATTTCAAAGTTGTTAAAGTAAGAGTAGAAGTAGATGGCTAGTTGTATGGTGATGTTAGTGAATGTTTGATAAGGATCTATATACTAGGCCACTAGCATCCTAGCAGCTTGTTAGGAAGCCTTGTATGGTAATCTAGTCCAATCGCTCCCAAGTTCTACTTGCATTTCATCTTTTCGCTTGTACTTCAAGTTGGGTTGGAAGATAGGTGTTAGTGCGAAAATTCTAAGAGTATCCCTTTTTTTTTTGCATCTATGGAGGTAGCGCCGTAGGCAAGCTTTCATTTGGTTTGATCTCCGTCCATTTTTTAATTTATTCATTCATAGGAGTAGTAGTAGAACAGTAAGTAGTTAGTGGTAGGAGTAGTTGAAAGTGAAAGTGATCAAGGAGAAAAGAACAAGTCAAGCAAGCGAAGTACCACCAAGTTATCTTTGAATGAACAACGTAAGCCCGCCTACGTGATTAACCAGCAAATCACATTAATATAACTGAGTTAGTATCCACAGGTGTAAGGAACCTTGGAGTTTTCTCATGTTCTTCATGAGTATATACTTTTCAAGAGAGGGTTGAGTGTTTGGTATTCTATATCAAGTATTCAATTGCTATATGTTATGTAGTGGTACAAAACTGACATCAACAAAATGCAAGAGATTGTTGCATTTGGAAAACATATACAATATGAGACAGTGCTATTACATTTGCAATGATCCTAAAACCTTAACATGGTATCAGAGCCAAGTTGCAAATGTAAGAGAGTAGTTTGTTGATGGTGAATGTGTGACTGTCTTAGAAAATACAGTCTCGGTATGAGGACCATATCTCACAAATGCACCGTTGGATTTTGCTAAATTTCGGATATGTTGGTGATAAACAAATTTATAAGAATCTCATCAGAGCGATTGAAGAGAATATGTTAGATTCAAAAGTTATGACCGACTATGTACGGGTCTATGAAAAAAAATAATCTGAAAAAGAGCGAGGTTCCTTCTTTAAAAGCCTAACCACTTGAAGGGAGATGTAATAAGATTAAAGGTTGTGATAGTATATAGAACCTTTGGATATTCAAGACATGTCATGTGAAGAATTATAGTAATGTTTGAGAACGATGACATCATTCTGTGAATTTGCATGATATTTTCTATATGGGCTCATGTTACAAAATGAAATACTTGAAATTTATAAAAGATAAGTATTTCATATTTTATTAATCCACATAATTTTTGAGTTTGTAATTCATGCTATACTATTGGCTAGTAAAATCTTGTATGCTTCTATCACTGGTATTTCCGGTCGAGATAGTTTAGTGAGCTAATTGTAACCTCTCTCTGACATACCTTCAGGACAAAAGTACAAGATAATTGCATTCAAAGGAGAAAGAACTTGATGCTTGCAAATGAATTGATGATTGAGATTAGAAGCAAAGGGAGTTTGACATTTCAAAAGAGGTCAAGAAGTTGATAAACTTGAGCTTCAGAGGGAGCAGTTGGTTCAGTCAACTTGTGACAATCTTGATCATATTGATTGAGAGGGAGTTCATTATTGAAGGTGAAACACTTCTGAGGTAAACTTGATATAATTGATTATTATACTAATGAATCATGAATGTTTTTAATTGGCCTGCCCCTTGTGTAAATCATGAGGAAGTGACGACTTCCAAATGATTATCACTTGTATTTGCAGAAGTTATTGGAAGGTGACGATCTTACAATAACTTAAATCATGATATACATTATTTATAATGTTGAAACAGATCATGATGAATTAATGCAACAACTAAGTGTTAGATGTCATTAAGTTGACGGTCTATGAGTTGTTTGCATAAATATATCTTGTAAAGCAAAAACTAAGTGTTAGATGTCATTAAATTGACGGTCTATAAGTTGCTTGTATAGATACATCTTGTAAAGCAACAACTAAGTGTTAGATGTCATTAAATTGACGGTCTACAAGTTGTTTGCATAGATATATCTTGTAAATCAACAACTAAGTGTTAGATGTCATTGACGGTCTGTGAGTTGTTTGTATAGATATATGATAGGTATTTGGTGAATATCATGTGTTGATATTCTGCAGGCCAGTACCTTATTGAGTACTTGGTGAATATCATATGTTGATGTTCTGATAGGCCAATACTCAGAGTATTTGGTGAATGTCATGTGTTGACATTTTGATAGGCCAATACTCAAGAGCTTGTGGATAGAGTGGCCGATGGAGGCAATCCACCTGAGAACTTGTGGATAGAATCGCCGATGGAGGCAATCCACATATTGAGACTATGTTTCTATTGATTACATCTTGAGGATGATGCCTTTATTTCTTACATCATATGATTGATGTTGTCAAGTGTCTTAAGTGTTGACATTGTATTTATTTATCCTCCCTAGCTAAGAGGGAGTGTTGATGTTTTGTAGCTTCAGTCGAACAAATACTATGAGTTAATACTAGTGAAGATATGTATATATATATTTAGTATATATGAGATGTATATATATACTTATATATATATATTATTATCATGTAAATATTAGAGAAATTAATATAATACTCGAGATATTATATATATGTATGTATATATATGTATATATATATGTAATAATAATTGTCATTATATTAATTACATATTAATGAATAGACATGTCTCTTCTTGGCTCATTCTCAATATAAATGCAAGAGATTGTTGCATTTGGAAAACATATACAATATGAGATAGTGCTATTACATTTGCAATGATCCTAAAACCTTAACACACAGCATTCCTGTTTTGCAAACAGTTGCTCCTTATATGTCATATATAGAATGTCTATCTCCAATTTTTGTAATAACATGCACTCTCTATAGGTAATGTTCAAAACTTTGAAGTATCTATCCTACTGTTAGTTTCAGAAATAAAGGACTGACTTGGTCATTATTTCTAATGAAATTTTGGACTTGGTCTAACAATATATTCAACCTGCTATGAATGACAATTTTCCTTTCTAGTTTTTGTATCTGTTTTTTATTAATATGTTTGAGCTCATGCCCCTTGATCCTGAAATTATAATGCAAAAGCTTTTGGAATATTAATTGCTTGTATTTTGACTAGTTTTTCTCATAACTTCTAGGTGACCTATCACTTTTTCCATTGGAAGAAGGGCACTCCTTTTTCAGAAGATCAGGGAATATACAACAAGTTAACATGGTGGGAACAGATGGATAATGGCAAGCAGCTGACTCGTAACAGGAAATTTCTTACAGCAGTTCCTCTAGTTTTGTGAGTATACTCTGTTATTATAGTTAGATTGATTTTGGGATTCCTTTTTCACAGTAGAAGATAATTGTATTGCATAATTGGCAGCAGTAAACAATAACTGCAAAGAAATTGATATAATAAAACCATTATTTAAAAGTAGCTAGATGTGGTCCTGTCATCCCTGTTACCATCTGATTTTCCTTGAAAGCTGCTGCCAATCTGTCATGATGGAGTGGCATTAGATTTTGTATGCAAAAGCAACATGGGAATTCCACTTTATTTCTTTGCTTCATTTTCATTTTTGAAATTGACCGTAATACAAGATTTCTATTTATTAAATAGCTCAGTACAAAAAATATTGTTATTTAAATCTTTGCAATGGAGAGACAATTGTTGAAAACCAGATCTCATTTGGCTTAATTAATATGTTTGAGCATGCTCCTTAAAAAGAGTCTCACAGTTTGTCTACAGCAGAATATGTTTGAGTGTGCTCCTTATAAGAAGAAACTTGCAGCTTGTGTGTGGCAGAAGCTTAAGCAGTGTACATAGACACAAATCTTTTCAACTCTTGTTATCTTATGTATAAACTATCTTATTGATAAGTTTATATTTTCTAATGTCAAGCTTTAAAGTAGATATTATACAATATCATTTGGAAGGTCCCAATATGTGAAGAAAGGCCTCAATAGTAGTTAGGGTTTCTCTCTATTTGACTCTCATTTTTAGAAAAGGGTTTCTGATAGATCATATTCATTAATCATTTTGCACATACAATAGTATAGAAGAGCTCCTTATCTAACCCTGGAAATACAGTGTGTCCAACACATGTGCAAGTGCTCTTCTCCATCCCTTATTCATTTCTAGATCTTTATTCTTTGACTTTTATCTCTCACAAGTTCATAACGTAGTCTTTTTTGACAGTGGTTATGCTATCAATGCTGTAGTCTTTCCCTCTCATGCATTCTATTGTGCTAAAAGGAAACCCTAACTCATTCACTTTTTCTCTACTCTCCTATTAACACAATGGCTTCCTGTTATGTCTTGTTTCATCAAGTATGTAGATATTAGGTTTGTACTTTGTCTCTCATGTCTTCCCTAGGTCTCGGGGCAGCAACTCGGGCATGCTCCTTGTGATACAGGGTGGGGTTGAGGGGTAGTGCCCCTGCCACCAAGCACATTTTCCCTTCTGCGTGGTCTTTGTATTCTTCATTTTTGAAGCATTTTTCTCCCAAATAGAAGTTTAGAAACATGATTTTTTTTAAAGCTCACTTTTTAATCTGCCTGCCTATGAGGGATGCACAGACATCCTCAGGATGGTTGAGGGACGCCTAGGTGTCCCCTAGCCATCCCATCCTTGCATCTCGGCGGTGATCGGATGGTGAAATGTAGGTGGTGGGGGGGGGGGGGGGCGCACCAGAAACTCAGGGGTTTAGCGGGGGAACGTGGTTTCACTGGCTTTTCCCCTTCTGAGTATGTCTTTTTTTCCAACTTTGTGTACCTTCTCACCCTATTAGAGTTCCGACTTCTCCATCTCACAAGTTCATAACTTAGTTTTTTTGACAGTGTTAATGCTATCAAAGCTGCAGTCTTTCCATCTCATGCATTCTATTGCGCTAAAAAGAAACCCTAGATAATTCACTTACTGTCTACTCCCCTATTAATAGAATGGCTTCCTGTTATGTCTTGTTTCATTCACGTATGTAGATATTAGGTTTGTACTTTGTCTCTCATGTCTTCCCTGGTCTTTGGTTGCGATGCATTTTTCCCCTTCCAAGTCTTTCTTCCAACTTTGCTTATCTTTTCTCCCTATTAGAGTTCAGACTTCTCCAACCTGTCATGTCTTCCATCTTCCTCCCGCTCTTTCCTTAGTATTTATTTGACTTTTGGACTCCTCTTTAACATCATGCTCATCTTTTCTTCCTATTAGAGTTCAGACTTCTCCATCCTGTCATGTCTTCCATCCTCCTCCCGCTCTTTCCTTAGTATTTATTGCACTTTTGGACTCCTCTTTAACAGCATGCTCATCTTTTCTCCCTGTTAGAGATCAGACTTCTCCATCCTGTCATGTCTTCCATCCTCCACCTGCTCTTTCCTTAGTATTTATTGGACTTTTGGACTCCTCTTTAACGGCATGCTCATTGCTTTACCCTTGATGCTCCAACTTGTGGTATTATGAGTTGGGTGGTATTTCAAACCTTCAAATCTTGATATTTCTGCCTCTGATTCTGTTCTCTTTCCGACTTCCTAGCATGTGTAGTAATGCCATCTAATGGTTTGTTTTGGCACCATAACTTTTAAAGGTGTGATCTGTTTTGCTCATAATCATTGTTCAACTTGGAAGATGTGGGTTCACATTATGGCTGACCTATTATTGTTTTGATGGATATAAAAGGGTGAACACATCCACTGAGGGATCATGATTGGTTACTTTACACCTTTCCCAATTTGAAATCTGACTGAGAACTTGATTCAAGTGTGGAGATTAGATAATGAAAATCCTTTGGTTTTGAAAGTTAGAAGATATAACCCCTTTGGCTGGAGAACTTGAATACTGATGTATGGCACAGAACTCTCATTTCAGAATCATTTTATCCCAGAAAGAATCCCTCACCATCAACCTGCTGAAATCAAAATCAACGATTGAAATGAGTATTTTGTCTCTTTTTCTGTGAGGAATGCTTTAGTTTTTGTTTGTGGTCATTCCTTTTTTGGTCTGCTATATGCCATTATATTCGGTACATATTGATTACAGATTTTATACATCCTAGATATGGTTATGCATATCCAAATAAGTATTGGATATGGCAGAGCTGTATGGTGGAGATCAGTGTTACAAAACTCACTGGTATCAGGGTAAACTTTCTGAGTCTCAAGGTGAGGCTGGCCAAATGAGGCCTGCAGATTTTCTTGCAAGTATTGGTCAGATTTGCTGTACTCATCACTCCCATATGTCAGACTCAATGAGAAAATAACACTAAAAAAAAGATAATATATATACAAATAGGGGACCAGATTTGGATTTTACTGAAGTAACCAAACATTGGATTGATAAGGGTATTCATTCTTCAATGAATATCCATTTCATTCTCATTTGGGTAGGTTCTAAATTCTAATTATTGTTCTATGGCCTTGATGCCTAGGTTTTTAAGTGTTTGGAGCTATGTTACTGGATCCGTCCATTCTGACCTTGGATCTGGGTATGATCTGTACTGGATCCAGTCTCTGGTTCAATGCTGGTCCTGGTCGGGGGTGGAAATGTGACTTTGGATTCATTCTGGATGAACCTAGGTGGGAAATTTCAGCAATGCCAACACGGAACCTGTGCTTTTTTTGTTGACTGTAATTTGCTTTATTTTTTCTCCTTCACTTTTTAAATAATTTCTAGCTGGTTGGTGGACATGGCGAGCTTTTGACAAATTTTGGTGAGTATTTGTTGGGTACTCTGCTAGTTTGAGCCCTTGACTTGCACTGTGCGTGGAAAATGTGCATAAAACACTCCAAAAACACCTCTTTCTTTGACTTAATAAGCATTGTTTTTTGCTTTTTAAAAAATTATGAAAATGGTGTGCACCTTGAAGGTCTGTAGTTTTGAAGGTTTTCATTTGGACCGTCCCTCAACTCCACTGGGGGCTCTTTCTGTTGATCCTATTGGGGGCAGACCTCTACCAAGTTCTTGCCAAAAGTGGCTTTGGATAGAGGGTCCAATCTCAGCAAACAAGGCAGAGCTTCAAAACACAGAGACCGTAATTCTTGAAGTTAAAATTAAAATTAACTTTTGAACCATGTTGTATGCTTACTCTGTTTAAATATTTAGGTCACAAGGTATGTTTTATTAAAGTTATTAACAATAAGTGTTAAAATAATATTTAAAATTAATAAATACTAATATAACTTTATTTATATATAAGCTTCATTAATAATAGATAAGGCTTATAAGTATTTTTGTATATTAAAAGTATTGGGAAATATGTATATTTGTTCAAATATTTTTGTTTTTTAGATTACAATTATATAAATTTATGATTTTTACATGTTTTTTGTATGCATGAACCCAAAAGAAATCCAACCTCAAAAAGAATTTTTGTTGGATCCACAAACCCAAACCAAGATCGGAGTTAAAACTGGCAACTTAGGTTTGGAGCCAAAAAACAATGAAAAATGGTATCTTCCATGAAGGTCCCTATGGTTTTGAAGGCCTTAATTCGGCCTTTGGGGTGGGGACTCCTCCCTTTGATACTGATCCTGCCGGGGGCTGTCACACCCAGACCAACAATCTAGTTTTAAAAAGCAAACAATAAAAACTGTTTTGGGCTGTGCTGGATGGGAAAGCAGCATTGTTTAATTTCCCAATAAAATCCCAAGTAATTGAATAAAAATTTTACTTTAAGTTTTCTGATTCTATCCTGATCATGAGTAATGCTACTATGACTGCAACAGTATCAAGGACCTATCAATGAGATGAGCACAGTCTGCATTGTAGAGCTAGCGGTGCTGGGCTGAGTGATAAAAAGCTTCTCTTTATAGTAGTTCATGATTCCATGTTGTGATTTTTATTTTTGATGCCATTGATTTTGTAATCCATCAGTTTTGGACATCAAAAGCATCTAGGATATTTATATATTTAAAAATCTTGTTTCCTTGAGCACAAATCTGTTTTTGTACTAGGTTGATATATGCTTGTGTATGTAGTCAAACTAGCTTGTAATTGATTAGGTCACAACATTTTTATATATTTAAAGTCGATACAAAGAAAAGTGCATAGGAAAACCTTTAATTCCTTAAAGAAATATCTATATCTCATGTTTTTTTCAATTTGTCAGTCTGGCATGTCTTAGGTTGATTCCACGATCAGCTTGAGTTGTTTGTGTTGAGTCTGAGGCTGGTTACTATGGTGGATGTATCCAGATTATAAGCTTCAAATGCTGCAATCCACTGCATTCTTGACTTCAATCCTTAAAATCAGATATAGGGCACAAAATGTGCTTTTTAGAATCACCTCATCTCAGCAAGAATCCCACACTCAATCTACTAAAATCAAAATAAACGAATGAAGTGAGTATTTCATGTATTTGTGTTGAGGTCTGTGTTCCACAGATGCATATCTAGCCCTCAAACTCCCATCCCTGTACCCAATGGTGTTTTGGGAATGATAGGACAGCAGGGGCGTCTGCTGGCCATCCCCAAAAATCTCGGAACTCTGGAAATGTTGTGGAAACAGGCCCTAGCATCAGGAAATCTCCAGGGGACTTTTGGCCATCCCCCGGGCAGCTGGGGATGTTTGAGATGTCCCTCAACCATCCTGGGGCGGTCACATGTTGCTGACTATAATCCAAACTTTTATAATGTTTAAAAAAAATAGTTGCTTGGTTAAAAATAAGGTTTTCTAAAAACTATTTTTCTGAGTTGCTCAGTAAATTATGATTTGATCTCCCCCTCGAATCAAACTTCCAGATGTCCTTGATGACAATCAAAACTTTTACAATGTTTTAATAAAACAAACAGTTGCTTGGTTAAAAAAAAGTTATTAAAACTATTTTTCTGTACTGCCTGGTTAATCATGATTTCATCTCCCCTTGAATCACATCTGAAATATGTTGAAGTTCTGGTAGCTGCGATAGAAATTATTCATACCCGTGCTCATCTTCCTAGCAGCAATCATCATGTTTGATGTTTCCATCATCTTTTCAAGGTGAATCGACTCTCTCCTTACCATTAATATGAAGGGTCATCGAGTAATGAGTGGATGGAGCTTATCATGCTTGCCAGCAGCAGTTATGGTACGAATTGCTTCATATTAAAGGTTTGATCATAGCTGGAGATCGCGTGTCCGTTCTCAGACCAAACTGCATAAAGGAAAACTGCTATCAGGTGTTAGTGACTCATCAAGCCACACCTCTTTGGCTTCCTACCATTACTTTCTGGGCGATATAGTTTAGATTTGCGGTGACAATGAAGAGACAGCCGCATGGCATTTCCAAGTCGGAGCAAGGATCATCGGCTTAATGATGTTTGGGCCAGCTACAGTATTGTGTGTTCCCGTGCATGGTGTAACATGTGTTTCCTTCATATTCCATGTGAAGAGACGATTCATCTCTCCTGGAGTTTCTATTACAAGAATGGTGAAAGTCTATGATCATGTGTTGATTGATTATTTGGAGAATGATATATATTCCCTTCAGCTCTGTGTATGTGTGCGTGATACTCCCGTGACTGAAGTATAAGCTTTACCTACTGTAATGAGTGTAGGGCATGTTTTCAGCATTATTTCTGTATATCTTCGATCCACAATAGACTTATGTGAATAAGTCATTCTCATAGAAAATAGTATCTGTGAGATACTTGTAGAATATTATATATTCTGTATTTGTACAGCTAAGTGATAAAACTCTGCATAAGGCTGTTGGATTGATTCTTAAGTGTTAACAATCAAAAGCTTGAGATCTTTGTAATTGTTCTCATACAATAAAGGATATACTTTTGGGTGTGGCTGGGTTTTTCCCTCGAGTAGGAGGGTTTTCCCATGGTATCTTTGGTGTCATTGTGTTTCTTGCTTAATCTGTTATTTATTTATGCTATTCTGGTTCGAAAACTTAATAAAATAGTCTGAATTCTGCCCTTGAAGCTGCTGCTCATTTATGATCCTCCAGTGGGAAGTAAATGCCTATATCAGCTGTTTGAATTTTGTTTCTTCCTTTATTCCTTGCTCTTCTGCTGGCTTAATCCTGTGTTAGAAGACAGCTGCTGATAATTTGTGAGAAGAAACACAAGTCTCAGTACATAAATACATGAATAGTACAATGTTTTAAATCAACTCAGATTGGTTCTGTTTGGGCCTGAAGAATAGGTCGGCCCAAAATTTGAGTTTTACTTGGTTTTCTTAAAAATTCCTGTAGGGTACAACAGGCAAAATGACAAGACTGCCCTTATTAACTACAAACTCGACTCAGAACAATGCTTTGTAGGCACACAAATAGTAATAAGTATTATAGCTGTTGGTATTAAAACTGCATCAATATACCTCTGTCCATAGGGCAACTCATTGTCAGAATTATATCTTTTTCAAAATGCTCTTCTTGCTGTACCACCATCCCTGTAACTCAATGGAACATAGGGTGAGTTTGAATTTATTTTAGGTTTGGTTTGTATGGTTGTTAGGATAAGATAGAGTAAGCTTTAGTTTTCATTTGTGTTTTTCCCTGTTTTCTGTACTGCCATATGCTATTGTATCATTTATGTATCCCTTTATGGCTTTTATGTGTCCTAGATATGGGTATGCATATTATCCAAATAAGTTTTGAACCTGGCAGGGCTTTATCATCCACTTATTTGGTTGTGACTGCCTTTTTGGATATGTATACCAGTGTATCTATACTTGCAGTACACTAGATACACAAGATGTACATATTATACGGCTATAGATGCATATCCAGTAACTTGGAACAGGATCCATATCTGCAATCTCTTTTGTTGTAACAGCTTGGCATAGAGGTTGAAACTCCAGTAAAGAGATTGATTTCAGTCTCAGACTAAAAGGATCAGGTAGATGGAGCCTAGAAGATCTGAGATGGTGTAGATGAAGCAGATCAGCCTTTTAATGAATCAGACCACTTATTAGGCCTCAGGTGTGGCTAGCAGCATTAGATGGTTCAACCCTTGTAGTGTAATGATGAAGGCCTATCAGTATCAACATCAAGGGGAAAGGTCAAGTAGTAGCTGTATATAATTGAGTTATTGGTTTAGAGTATTGAATATTTAAATCTCATTGTAGATTTTTGTGTTATATCTTTTCATTTTTCTTTATAAGAAGCATAAGAATTCAGTTGTGATTTTTATTGTTTTGGAGTTATTATATGGTCTGACTTATCAATAGGCTTGGTACACCTGAAATTGATGTTGTTGGTGTAAATGCCAAGAAATTATTACAGTTTTTCCCCCTCATTTTTACCATGTTTGGTTCTTTTACAGTTGGATTCATGCATTTTAAGGTGCTGCTAAAAAAGGATATGTAGGTGCTGCTAAATAAGGATATGTTTTTCTTATGTTTTAATTTGTGCTTTACATAAAATATAAATGAACATATGCTTGACATAAATCTCTACGCATTTTTGACGAGGATGGAAATTGTGTATGTCTTAATTATTATTTTGCATACAAAACAATATGTCATGTTTCCCCTATTTTTAAACGCTTCATGATTAAGTTTGTGGTGAAATACGTGCTAGCAGTGATTCTAACAGTTTCAAATTTCTTTTTGCTAGATACTTAATTGCATCTCACACAACTGATTACAAAAATCCTTGGCTTTTCTTGAACACGGTGGCCGTGTTTGTCCTGCTTATAGCAAAGTTTCCAAATATGCACAAAGTTCGCATTCTAGGGATCAATTCAGACTACCCCATCTGATCGGTACTTATATTCAAGCTAGTTTCTCTTTATTTTTAACTACATTTTAGTGTTCAACTCAAGAATAGGTTTGTCAAACTTCTTGCAGATAAAGGGTTTATTTATGCTTTTGTTTCAGCGCGCTTGCAGGAGTCATTATGTCTGGACCAACAAGTTTTATAGTATTAAGCTTTCAGAGGTTGTCTGTATAGTTATCATAAGTCATAGTTCTCGGATGTGTGAATTTTCTTCTGTACCATAAAATTGGGACTTTGAGGGAACTTTTTCTGCATAATGCATAAGCTTTTTTCACATGTAAATGAAATCTGGCAAGGCAAGCCTTTTATATGAAACATTTGGTTGCCTATGTCAGAATTTTAAGATGGAGGCAGTAATTTCATTTTACTGTAGAATTCTCCAGTGTTTCTGAAAATAGGTAACACTTTAGCAAATTCTGTTGTTGAATCATGTAAATATGTGATTAGTATATGGGTATCACATGTTACAGTTCATTATTTTGAATCCTTGAATGTGGACAAATGCCAGATGGAGACTTTAATTTATGGGCTAATAAATTCTTGATAGTAAGTCTAATTTTGTATTGTAGACATGGATAAGAAACAAGGATATGTTACAGGAATTAGATTGACAGAATTGATGTGCAACTGTTAATCGAGAGATCTTACTTATCTTGATATTAATTTCCAGCCTATTCTGTCTTACATAATATAGTTTATGCTCTAACAAGATGTGTATATACTATGAAGTATAAGCCTATTATTCCACTCTATGATCTTTAATCTCTTTTCATTCTTAATTAGGTCATGCTAGATACTCATGTCTGGGTCACTTCTGATAGGTATTGGAATTTCTGAAGATTGGCACTTGCTCTTGATTGTTTCTATTTGCATGCTTTTCCATTCCAAGAAATGAGAAGTGTTTAGGATTTTGCATAACTTGTGAATCTTTCTGATGGTCAAATCATACTTGGTCATAGTCCAAAGCACAGCCAATGAGAAAAATGAGTATGTTCTGAAGGCCAAAGATTTCGGAAACTCACAAGCTGTAACTCTATCAGTTTTATTACTGAATAAATAACATGACACCATCACAGAACCTCGGGCATGTGAGTTAAGCGGCTTTCTTATTTTGCAGGTATTTGAATCTCTGTCAATGGCCATTGCAAATATGATCTTTGTCATATGATGTTGACATTTTCTGTAGGTGGTGTAGTTGTCTTATTTCCATAACAATATATCTTTTCCACTGCAGCTTCTACTGAACTTGGCTTTGTTCTAGTGATTTCTGTCCAAATACATTTCTATCCAATCAGGGGCATGTAAAACTTGACATATAAAGGGTAGTTGTGAACTACACTACCATGGACAGTAATTATTGGTTTCTTATGTTGGTAGGCATAAAAAATTACAAACAGATCAGTTCTAAAGGGTAAACAAATAAAACACCATGTTGGAAACCAATTTTATTGTTTGCATTTGCCTTCTCTTTCATGTCTCATCTTCTTGGTATTGGAGGGCTTATTGAATTGTTGGTCAAGTTGTGTGTTATTAAATGGCTAAAATAATTAATTTTTAAAATATATCTGTTGTTCATGAAGACAAGAAAAATATCAAGGATGAAAACACAAAAGGATTGAAGTGCAATGCACGAGCTTTACCTTGTTTTTCTTTGCTCCTTTAGTTGAGCTGACATAGAGTGCACTTAATGCCCCACTTGATGTGCTCTTTTGGATGATGGAGCTTTACCTTGTTTTTCTTTGCTCCTTTGGTTGAGCTGACATAAAGTGCACTTAATGCCCCACTTGATGCGCTCTTCTGGATGATGGACTAATGGTGGAATGTGGTTCCTCAGTAGACCAGCAGCATGATAATAGGGTTGAATGATGAGAGATCAAATGGATAGCATGATGATATGAAAATAGAAGATGTTCAAGTGGGATGAAAGGTCTCTAACTTACAGATTTTCCAAGGGGGAAATGGAAGGCTAGAATGCATTATTAATGAAGGGCTAGGATTTGGGAAAGATGGAGGAATGGATTTAAGTTGTAGTCACATGACAAGTATCACATGAGGTGTAAGAGCTAGGCATGTTGACATTTGTGTGAGCAAGATGGCATGTGTGGAAGATATGCTCACACGTGAACAAATGATTGATAAGTCAAAAATCAAAGTGGTATATGGAGGCTTAGAATGCCTCCAAGCTAGCATGCTTGCACGTGCAGGCGAGGTGTGGATAAGGTTAACAAGCTCATACCTGGGAGCACAGGAGGGTTGAGGTGGAAGTCAAAGGTGCTTCCAAGCATGCATGCTCACACATGTGAACAAGGAGTGGGATAATTGGTATGTTCAGTGGAAGCATGGGAGGAGAGGGGACATGTGAGAAATTTAAATGTTGGAGGGAGTGGTAGTATGAATTTAATGAGTGGGATTAAATGGACAAGGATAGATGATGACGATGGATTTAAATGTTATAGGAAGTGGTAGTATGAATTAATTAGTTTTAATCAATCAATCACTTCAAGATCAATTAATTAATTAATTAAGCTGGATGAATCGTGGACTAAATCTAATTGATTATATTGGTTTGATTAGTTAACCTTAGGGAAGAAGTGGCAATTAATGTCGAAAGGATAATTAATTAAATAATTATTTATACAGTTAATTGGCAATAAATTTTGGATATCTATAGTTCAGTTTGTCTAAAATCAGATTTGAAGCTGCTAGGCTCTAGTGATATTGGGGTCTGGTTTTCAATTTTATATTTTGTTGCGAGTAAAGAACATATTGTGGCATGGATATACTTCCTCCTGATTGCTTGAATTTGTCTTTGGTGTTGCGGATAGACTTTCCTCTTTTAAACTCAGTATTAACCAAGTACTGCTAGCATAGATTTCCTTACTGAATTTTATTATAATCCTAGGGATGACGATTACTGCTAGCAGAGATTTTACTAAATTTTATTATAAACCTAGGGTCCGACAATATGTGGTAACTTTTGCATCTTGAACATCTTTCATGCTTTATACAAACTAATGGATGATTGTAATGGGTTTTTTAAGGATTCAAGTGCTTTGATTTCTGTTTTATTTCTGAGTTAACACATTCAAAAAACAATTTTATTTTTCTTAAAATATAGGATACAATTAGTTAGGTTTGTTTTCTAGCCGGAAATGGAGGAAGGAGATCCTTTTTTATGGTGGTAATGCTTCAGTGTTTTGAGCCGTGTCAAAAAGATTTAAATTTGTTTAGGTAAAATGTCAAGCAACAGTTTTTGTGGCCCCCTAGGGAAGCAAACATTACAATAATTGTACTTTTTCTTTGCATGGAGTGGAAAACATCTGTATAATCATCTTAAAAAGCAATGTTTACTGATTGGAGCGAGGGAAACATCTCTGTAATTATTTTAAAAAGAAATGTCTACACTGAATGGAAACCTGGCTTTGATCGATTGCTCTGGATTGGTGAAGGGGAAGCTTGTTAAGCAGTACATGCGCCAAAAGCTTTGGCAATCTGAAAATGAACTGTTTGTTGACATTTTTCAGCTGAAGAATTTCCATTCTCTGCTTTGGTTAATAGAGTTGTGTGTTATGGGTTTCCCTGCTTTGTGATTATTTTCAGTGTAAATGTTACTCTACAAATTATGAGAAATTGATATTCGAATAAATATCTATCTATTCATTAAATTCAGGTTTAAAAATTGATAAGTGTAACATGTTTTTATCATACATTGATAATGATTATGACCCGGACTTAAATGGTACTGCACATCTCTGTCTAATTGGAAGCATACTTTGGTGAGCAAGTCCATACAATAGTGTTTTGAGTGCTCTCATAATTGTAGCTAACAACATCTAGCATTGTGTGTTTTGTGGGTCCTTGATCCCTATGATTATTGCCCATGTACTTGCTGGAACCAGCATGCTTCCAATTAATTCCGCAGCATTTACTAAATTAGTTCCATGGACTAGGGGCTGTTAGCCCATTTTCTTGTAAAATGCAAAATCCAAAGAAAATGGCCTATTCCTGTTGCAAATCCTAGGAAATTGTCATGTCCTGTTGCAACTTGTTTTGATCTGCGAAGAAGTATAAGGTTTTATAGCTTGCGAACTTAGCCATAGATAGTCCAAGATGTATACAAGTTCCATTTCAGAGCGCATGTGTTGAAATGCAAAAACCAGGGAGATATGACCATTTTAAAGTCTGAGAACTAGGGTTTATCCATGTCCTAGGGCTTCATTAAATTTGTCTAAGTCCAAAAACCCTAGCCATGTCTATTTCTTCATTACCTTTGCCTAACCACTTAAGTCTCCTTTCTGCAAATGTTCTATTTCCTTGCTCGGGTAGGTTAAGTTTCTATTCAACGATTCAACGACTGAGTGTTCACGTATTCTCATGATCTTGGCGGCTAAGTTCTTAACATCCAGCGACTTGGCGAACGGTTATGTTTTTCTTCAGTCGCTCATTCTCCAGATGAACTAGCCAAGGCACTTAACAATTGGAGATTCAATATGAGCAGTTGATACAGTTTTGATTGCGCGACATTCGCGTGTTATCTAGATTTAACCCATAGTAGACAAAAGATTGGGCGACTTGGTGATTGCTTTGTTCGCGTGTTCTTTGAGTTAGACTAGGGTTAAGGATTTTATCAAGCGGTCTGGAGATTGCCTCAGTCGTGTGATTAGGTCACAGGGTTATGAGGTATTCGGCTAATCAACGAGGACCACAAGATGAAAGATGGATCGACGGCTATGACTTATTCGCTTTATAAAACTTAGGGTTAATAAAAGACTTGGTGATCTCGCGAATGCCTTTGTCGCGTGATCTTTGAACCAAGCATGGGTTAGGTAAATAATTCAACGACTTGGAGAATGCTTTGGTCTCTAAATCGCCAGATCAAGTTGAGTTAAGTTTAAAGGTTTTCGGGGGTTGATCTGGACTGTTGATAAAGATAAGATCGGGTGGTGGTTGTGTATTCTCCAAATGATACTCTGGGTTAAAGAAATACTCAACGATCACGTGAATGCCTTTGTTCGTGTGATCTCCAAATCAGACCGTGGTTAAGAAAAATATTTCGAGATCAAGAGAACTCCTTCAGTCGCTAGTTCGCTGAATGACTTAGGGTTAAGGTGCTTGTTGTGTTAAAGAGTAAAGAATAGAAGGATCTGACGGTGGTCATGTTATCGCAAAGGACGAGCTCAAAAGTTAGTGATCGCGGGATTGCGACAACCATCCGATCTTCCAAGTGATTAAGATCGATAAAGAGGTGGGTCCTTGTGCCAGGTGTAGCTGATGTGTTCTTTTCTGATTGACTGAGGAAAAAGATGATGTGGCCAGAGTTTTCAAAACTCAGTTAACTGTTATAATGATTTATGAGGATCGTCCGATGTGCCGAGAGGAAACAAGATCGACGGTCATATTTTAAATTTGATAAATTAACCGTTGTTGGTTTACATTTGAATTTTATGAGCTAGGGTTTGCAAAAAATAGAAACAACTGTGTGCCAAAAGAACAAACGATCAAATCTAATTTCTTCTTGTGCCATAAATGATAAATTTGCAGTTGGGCAATTGATTGAACTTTGTGGTGGTTGGGCCAAATATGATTTGATTTTGTTTGCCGCCCTGAGCTTGATATTTTGCAGGCGGTTGCTTCTAGATGCAACAATTATGATCTGAGCCAAGTTGTCAAAGATTTCAAGTCCCGGATGCAGGGTGGTAGTTGAGATATTTGTTTTGAGATGCTTATTGCAAGAATAAGGAGAATCATGCCCTAATTTGCAATTTGACTGCTAGGGTTTCCATAATGTAAAATATATCAAATTTGTCTCTGATATTTTCTGATTAACTTAGGGTTTCTTCCTTGTCACTTTAGTAATAAATTATTTCCTGATTTCATGTTGTTGAAGTGACATTGTTGCCCTAATTGTGCCTTAAATGATCCTAAGCTTGTAGCAATCCTTCTTCATAGAAAAGGATTCCCAAAGTCATTTAGAGGGAGTTCTTTTTGGGGTTGAGAAGAAGAATCGTTTGCAAGAGACCAAAGATAGACTCAGTTCTATAGGCTTGCATCCAAGGGTTGGTAGAAGAGGTCTGCAACCTCTCTGTTTTACAAAGATCTTAATGAATCTATAGTTTTCTTATTCATTTGTGGAGTATTCTATGTTCAGTAACTCACTCTTGTATCAGTTTGACAACTAATATTAGGATTTCCATAATAGCTCAGAATATTGTCTCCTGTTTGATGGTTTGTTGTTTCCTATTATCTTGTGAGTTGATGACCTCAAGATCAATAGCTGCAGACATAGTCTGTATGTTTTGATATGTTTTGCTGTTAACTTGAAAAGTTAAGTAAATGCTTGATATAACCTAACAGAATTGTAGAGTATTAAGGAGGATATAAGTAAGTAGTGAGGTTCTCATTTGATTTTCATTTGCAAGGTGAATGATAAGAATAAAAAACACAGTGAGGAGTTGTTTTGAATATGCCCAATGGATAAGGGATTGGTCACAGACATTTTGTCAAAACAGATTTTCTTTCTTGTCTAACAATTCTACCCCAAGACAAACAAATCAAATTTTAAATCTTTAAGTCAGTAGTTGTGGACTTAATAGCTAAAGCCCCTGCTTTGTTTGTGAGTGATTTGATAGTGTGCTTAGCTTCACATCCTATCTCTTTATGTTACAAATAACAAGAAGTATTATGGGCACATATTTGCTTTGTGAGGATTAGTGGAAAAGGTTGAGATTAAGTGATCCTAATCCTAGGTGCACCTGCCTGAATTCTGCAGAGTTCAAAGTGTAGAAAGCCTTTGTGCTTTGTTCATTGGTCCTTGTTCTTGCATGAATGTACTGATCGTGGGAAGTAAGCTACCCCATAGGTATATCTCTGCATTAATAAAGGTAGTTAAAATCTTGCTAAACCAAGAGCCAATAAGGGGCTATGCTGAAAATAAGATCTTTATCCTCTTTATCAACAAGGCTGCAATAAAGAAGTACCTCCCACATAAGATGACATTGATTTTTCTACGGACCTTCGACTTCCATTCTATTAATTGCAAATTGAAAAAAGAAGTTATGGTGGATTAATAATTAAATATCTCATGATGTTGAAAAATAGGTGAAGCCGCCGAGTCTTACTCTTGACAGATTCTAAGGGCTTGTCCTATTCTGGGTTGTTGTAGGTGCCTAGGGTTTTGCCACTGTTAGGTAGCCACCCCACTTGCTCCAGTAATCCCTCTAATGCTTTGGCTCCCTGGTTTCATGGTAAATCTCGTCATTTTTCTTCTGTCCTTCAATTTTTTGCCTTGTGGTTTGCTTGAAATTGTTTGTTGTAGGAATTTTGCTTTTATGGCCCTCTGGTTCTTATAGGGATATGCTCATGCTGGGGTACAAGCAGAGTTTATGCCCAATTAGATTATGAATGTCTGCCAGTGCATCTTGCTGGGCAGGCTAGAGATCACTTTTGCATGGTTTAACATAGGAACAAACTCCCCTGGTCAAAATGTTTGATGACTTTTTGAGGACACGTTGGTGGGCAGGTGTGTTGGTGCTTAAATCTACTTCAAAACTCTGGAACAATTGGTTGATAGCGAATAGAAGATGAAGTCCCATGGAAAAATTGATGTCACATTATGTGGGAAGGGGTTTCTTTATTGAAACTTTTGTTGATAAAGAGGAGAAAGATCTTATTTTCTGCAATATATTTAGTTCTTATACTCTTGTTGTTCATATTTGAATTATTAGATGATCGATTTTGATTCAACAAAGGTCATTGAGTGCTGGTATAGTTGACACTCTCCTTATGCTTTTTGGAGCAAGGATGGTCTGAATGTTACAAGTACTGCTCTTGGAACAAATAAGACTTAGGTTCCATCCAAAGATCATTTTTTTCCAGTAGCTAAAACTTGTGGAAGTGGATCTCATTAAATGCTTCTCATAATCCATTGATCTGAATTTGTAAGATAGGGGTTTACACCAAAATATTGATTATGAGAAAATTCTATTAAAGTGCAATTATTGCCATAACCATCGACAGTTTCAAAGAAACTGCACCAAAAAGCTGAAGCCAATTGTGGTCAACATACAAATTGATGACTCGAATTGTTGCAAAAAAAATAAAAAATGCAAGGGAAATCCAGGTTCTTTTGTTGAAGACCCTTCTTTTAAACCATTTCTTAGCTCTTGCATTTGTGGCTTTAGCTTCTAATGAGGTGCTCTTGTTGAGGTGCCTTTGCCTATGATTTGGGAGATATCTCTTGGCATTGTTGAAACATTGTCTTAAGAATAAATCACGAGCGTGATACAATGTTGGAAGAGAAGTTTGCTTTTTCCCCCAACTAAAAAGCTAAATGATGAAAGAAACATATTGAAATCAGATCCAAAGATGCCTCAGGATTTTAACTTCACAAACATCTCTAATTCATATATGTATAAGAACAAGTCCCAATAGTCAAGGGACTTGTTGATGCGTGTTTTATGACCCACCGAACACTAGAACAAAATACTGAAATATGTTATCCCCTCTTGAATAAAGTACCGCGTATGCTAAGATTTCATGAAGATCATACGGTAACTCCAAAGTTCCTTGACTTGTGGATAAGCTTGGTGTTGATGTGATTGCTGATGATCACAAGGGGCCTTACGTTTTCAATTTTGGAATAATTTTAAGTCATGATTAATGTATGTGCTATCAAAAGATTTACAATGAAGTACTATTTTTTTTGGATTTTATCGGATATGCGAAAATAAAAGGGGTTTAGGTTCAGAGATTTCTAATATACTCCTAAGGGTTACGATAGCAAAGAAAGTACTTTGATAGACGAGTTCCTCAATTACGAGTCCCGCTTTGCCAAGTCAAGCTACAACTACACGTGGATTGGTGCAATCTTCAAAGGTTTGTGCGAATGATAGAATTTAGGCACATACAAATAGAGGTTCAGGTTAACTTTGCATAACGATTTAGAATCACTAAAATGTCAAAAGCATGAATCAAAGGAACTCATCAAAACACCATCATATTCTCTAATACAATCACAACATTTTATCTACTAAACTTAATCTAATTGAGGGAATTATGAAACCAAGCAAGTTTCAAGACACATCAAATTATCACCATACTTCAATGAAAATTTTATTGTCTCAATAACTCTTAGGCAACAATCTCAAAATTTGCTCCTTACAAATGAGAAGAGGCCCTTATATAGGTCCTCGAAAATGAGTGGCCCAGATTGAAACAATGACCGATGACCTAGATCTTGCCACATAAGCCCTAACTAGGGTAAGCCCTAACTAGGGTTAGGGCACAAAAAAGGGAATCTACATTAATGCAAAAAGAATCCACCACCATAGTGGGTAATAAATGCTCACTACACATGCACATTTAGAAGGAAAGTGGGGTGCAATAACTGACCACTGCGCGCTCCCACCATGTATTAAATGCACTTGTTGTTTATCTTTGACCTCTCTGCTTGAATGCCTGGAATCTATCTAGCATCGTTTCCAATTCTTCAACGTTGACTTCGAGTGCTGACTCTTGCTTGCACTCCAAGGCAACAATTGCTTGCTCAGACTTCTTCAAACTATCATCCCAATTCAATACCAAGTCTTGAGTAGTGTGCACATCATTCGAGAATGTAGAGAGGTTTTCATAATCATGCTTCGTGAAAAAGATCATCTGAAAGGATTCCTCCAACCTTCCCTTCAGTTTTCTTAGAGTTATCTCTTCTTTAGTGAGGCTTTGTGATAAAAGTGAGACGACATTGTTGGAAACCTCCTATTGGATATTATCAGCTATTTCTTTTAGTCGAGTTGATTCCTTAACAAAATGCTCAAACATTTCCTTGGCCATAAGTACTGCGCCATACCATTTGGAAAAGTCATATGCTTCACCTTCTTTGACAATCCCACCATCAATCAACTTCTCGTTAGGTGTCTCCATTAGCTCATGTAATTCTGTAATTATCTCATCCCTATAGATGTGCTCATCCTCCCAAGATCCCTCCATACACTGAATTTGGGAAAGGATAGCAAACGCTCTGTAATGTATCTTCACCAAATCTTCAACGTGTTTGTAGGCCTCATTCTGGATGCCTTCCATCCAAACCTTTGCCCTTTGTGCAATCCGCCTGATTCAACCTTCCCTTCTCCTGACTCCATAGGAACAACCAGAGGAACGAATGATGGACCCTCCTCGCTAACTGTTTGGGACAAGCTACTTATATAGTTACACAGTGCCTTAATTTCACCCTTCTGCCTCTGATATTTCTCCTCAAGCTTCTTCATTTTGTCCTTCACTGCCTATGTGGAGTCGTCAAAATCCTTCATGACCTATGCCTTGGATGTGTGACCTAAATCAATCTCAGTTACATTATATTCCTCAGGAGCAATTCGATCCTTTGCTTTATCTATTGCCGATGTTGCAACTTGCAGAATCCATGATCTAGATTCTCCTCGGATAATATTCGTGAACTTCTTTGCCTTTCCCTTCTCATTTGATCGGTTGACTCAGTCTAGGATTTCTTGCAATTTAGTCGTTGGATTTCATGGCTTCTCTGAATCCTCCGTCTCTGCCACTTTGGAATATCTTCATTCTAATCTCTCTGTACTGCCAACTGCTCTTGTCCTTGGACCGTCCTAATATCAATTTCTTCCTCGACTCTCAAAATTTTTGTTGCTTCCATAGGGACTACAACTTCCATTGTATGAAATCCTTCCTTTGCTACAGGAGCTTTTGCCTCTATTTCAAGAACTTCATCTTCCATCATCTCTCTTTGTAGAAGATGCCAAGACTCTCCGTGGTGGTGATATCCCATTCTCTGCTCCTTTGTCATGCGCAAAAATTAGGGCAAAACACACAATAATTTTTTTTAAGCACAAAAGACAACAAAGGACACACTAAGGAACACTCAACATGAACGGAACTCAAGACCCAACACAAGTTATCTCCCAAAAGATATCATGGCATGTGCTGGCTTTCCAACATCCCTTGATTGATAACTGTAGTAGTTAATTAAAAACCCTAACTAGGTCTCTAAGAAACCCTAACAAGGTTCAAACCAAACAATTGATAAAAATAGATAAATCAAAAGGAAAAATAAAACTTGGATAAGAATATAAAGTCAAAGGTTGGGTCAACACACCCCAAATGGGTTTAATTAAAATAATGATTAATTCAAACACATTAGTAACCCTAATGGTTCCTATTGTGAACCGGGTTACCAACTAGGATAGAAACACAAATAACATCAAACAATTGAAATGATAAAATAAGGCCAAGATAATAACCCTACGTGAAAATTAGGGTTATAAAATTATTATCCATTAAAATAATAATGTTCAAATATTTTATTACAAAATATTATATTTTTACTTAAAACATAAAGTTACCAAGTTTTATTAATTAATGTAAATTATATAATTAAAGACATTAAAATAGCCATATAAAACATTAATAATAAATTTAACATTATAGGCAAGAAAAAAATATTTATTTAAGTCCCATCTTGGACATTAAGTAATCACCCCTAAATATAACTCATTAATTATTAAAATAATATAAACAAATTAAATATTAGAATTTACCACCAACATTATAATAAAAATAAAATAATGATCAATTAGAAATTGCCTTTAAATTTTAAATTGAAAAATAACAGATCTCAAAAAATAATATTAAAATAATAAAGGACCATAGAATAATATTTCAACACTATTAAATTAAAATAAAATAAAATAAAATAATCCAATAGCCAATTATTCAAATCCCAACAATTAATAAAAAATAATCTTTTTAAAATCTCAAGAATATAGAAAATAATAATAAGACATAATCCAATAAAGTGACTGTGTAAAGTCAATAGTCATTTTTTTTGGGTCGGTAATAGATGTTATTTATTAAAGAAGTCGGGTTAAACTTGGCCTGAACCAAGGGTAGTAACACAACGGGTACTACCATCCCTGGAGAAATAGAGACAAAGAAAATACAAAGACAAAGCATCTAGAAGATAACGATATAAAAAGTACATCACACAATCCTATGACAAATTCCTCTCCTTAGTATGAGATCAGAGAGTCATATCAAAAGACACATTCTTCAGCTTTCTATCTTTTTTCCTTTTCACCAGGAGCCATCCTTCTTCAACTCGAGCCGCCTTTGACTCCCAGCCATCAGTGTTGTCAAGGAGTTGTGCCTGATCATCTTTCTCTAAACATTCTTGAGCTTCACCTGCTGGAAGTGTTCTCACCATAACAGAGCCCAAAGTCTTTCCCTTTTCTTTTCCTTTCGGAGTAGCAACACATGTATTTAATTGAAGCCCCTTATCCATCCCAACTGATAAGGATGCTATATTTTGTTGCTGGTTGCTCATCCTGTGAACTAGGGTTATTGGGTTTCTCCCCCATAACAACCTGGGAGAAACTCTTATGTTTCTCCCCTTTCTTTCCTACCATGTAATGCTTTAGATCAACATCTTTCCACCATGTTGCAGTCTTCATGGATTTCACCTTGTCACAGTTTGCAGCCAAATGACTTGTCTTAAAACATTTTCTACATCGAAAGGAAAAACCTTCATAATCTAGGGACTACAACCAGCATCCCATAGAGGTTTTGATTTTTATCTCTACTGGAAACCCTTGGGTGGTATCCATTTCAACAAGGATACGAGCAGAATTAGAATGAAACAAGTTGGAAGAGTTCTCATCTACCAACAAAAAACTAACCAACGAATCTCCAATTGCCTCTAGGTAGCTATCAAACCATAAATGCAGGGGAAAGTTTAGAAGCCTTACCCAGATTGGGATTTTGTCAAACACCTCCGTGGTTGGATAGAAATTTGGATGCCAAGGTTTCAACATAAGCACATACTTGTCCTCTGAACACCAGACCTCATCACACAAGATCTTAGTTCTGTCCTGAGTCAAATAAAAAACTATTGTGAAGAATCCCTTTGCCACTAGGTAAATTTGCACATTTCCTTCAAGCATTGGTTCCCAGTTGTCTAATATCCAGGTATGCAATTGCTGTAAATTGGGCCAAAAACCCCTGAACCTTCCTATTAACCCTAACTTAGAAATAACCTTCAAGTTATGAATCACTTCCCCATTAGTCGCCTCATCTAGATTCAAAATAATCTCTTTAGTAGAAGGTTGTAGAGACAAACCCCTTGGTAACTCAGAGTGTTGGGAGAAATTGGGACAATTTTTGTCCCACCGTGCCTATGTCGGGAACCCTTCAAATCCTCCCATCATGTCTTTACAATGTGTCGCTTTACCTTCGACAATGTCAATGTGGGCACTGTTTGTGTGTTTCTTCACAAACAATTAGAGACCCATGGAGTGTCGTCCATTACTCTGCAACCCAGAAACCATAGGTGGCTTCATCTCCTGCCATGCTTGAAGTGATGCATCACCCAACTCAAAGACAACTGCACCATTATTTATGCGCTCATGCAGGCCAGGGGCATTACCAGGTGAAACCCCAATAACTCCTTTCATTTTTGGAAATGGGAGCGAGCAGTTTTGGGGAGATCTGCACATACCCTGAGTGCTGAGTCCACCATTGCACTGTTGTTTGTGTGGATTCCGACTCACCTCATCCAAGCACCAAGGAGCCTTCGAAGCCCTAATCAGAGAAAAAAAAACTAAACAGAATTAAATGAAGAATATAATTAATAAATTTAAAAAATGAAAAATGGCTCCAAAAGCTAGCCCTAACCCTAATTTCAAAATTAGGGTTAGGCTCAAACATAAAACATGTTCCAAACCCTAATTTTTTCATTTTGACATTGCAGGTTTGGGCATGGAGAAAAAATGGAGAAGGTTCAAGTTTTGTTGTATACACATAAGTATACATGTGTGTATATACACATCAATGTGTGTATATACATACATATATACTTGTATAGGAGGTGGACTGCCTACCGCAGTCCCCACGAAGGGGTCTCTGTGGTGGCATCTGCCATTCGTAAGTCCCAAGTGGGGTCACTGCGGTGGCTAGCTGCCTTCTGCAAGCCCCAAACGGGGTCGATGCGGTGGTGAGCTGCCTCCCACAACCCCCAAATGAGGTTGCTATGGTGGCAAGATGCCACACGCAGTCCCCACATGGGGTTGCTGCAGTGGTAGCCCTTGCCACCCACAGTCCCCAAATGGGGTCGCTGTGGTGGTAGCCCTTGCCATCCATAGTCCCTCCTTTGGGGTGGCTGCGGTGGCAAGCTTACCGACGTAGCTATCGTGCCCTTTGCAATTTTTTTAAGTTTTTAAATTTTATTAAAATGTTTAATACGTTTCATTTTTTTATAAAGTTTATTTAATTTAATTTTTATTAAAATGAAAACATACATACATACATATATATATATTCAACATAAAGAAAGAAATGAAATGCTAGTGCCTATCTAACATAAGTATATACACATTTAATATGTATATTTGTATATATACATATCTTTATATACACATGTATATATTTTAAATATATATGTATATACACTTATATACACATATATATAAATAATGTGTATACTTCCACGAAGTTAAACAAGAAAGAGATGCAATATTAAGTCTATTTTTTTTAAAAATATCTATATAGAAATGCACTTAGATAGGGAATATACATCTATGTATACATGTAAGTATATTATACATAAGTTTATAGACAAGTTTTAAAAAAAAAACTAACATGATTTCAAAATGAAATATTTTTCCTAACATAGGTAAATAGGAAAGCAATTTTACATAACCTATTTTATTTCTAATGAATACATAAAGTAACCATTGTCTACATAGGAAATAGACATTCATTCATAAATAAAATCTAACTTTTCTTTGCAAATGAGAAACAAAACCAGTAAGTTATTTTGCATTAAAAAAAACATACAAAATCTATTTTTCTCACATTCTCTTTTCTTTGAAATACATAGTAAATTGGAGAAACTTTACAAATTCATATACAAACATTTTACAAGTATATTGCATGCATTTAGGCATTTACATGACCTTTAATCCACTACTTTTTATTTGCATGACTTTTAACCTTTTTACAAAATAAAAATCTACAACAAAATCCTTTTTTCTTCAACAAAATCAACAACTCCATTTAGAAATCTGCAAATAAAAACCACTTTGACCATGGAGGCTCAGCTCCCAACCTAGGCCATTACATGGCCACCCCCGAGCTTGGGGAAATAAAGATGGATGAAGTACACACATGCTGAAACTTATATACACATACAAAAACCATCAAATACATTTTTACACAAAATCTTCTCGTAGATTTTCACATTGGATCACCTTGAACCCATAAGAGGGGTGAAGGTGAAAATGTACCCAAGTAGGAGAAGCCATAAAAATAATACCATGTCTTCAACAAGGTTAAAAAACTATACACTATTGCATTCACAAGGCCATCACAAGAATCACCATTTCTTCCATTTTCCCATACAAAAGCAAAATCCCTTATGACCCCCAAATAAGTATATCAAAATGATGGCAACACGGAGTCCATACATCCATGCCATATTCCCTTCCTCCATTAGGAATGACTCTACACTATTTGGGCATTCCCATCTAAAAACCCTTCACCCTCAATGCTCTCTTCCCTCCCAAAGGTGAGTTTAGCCTTGCACACCCCAACAAAATAAGAAACAAAAAAAAACTAACAAATAAATTATACAAGAAGCCATGAAAGACAAGCTTGAAGCTTCAAAAAAGCACATACTAACACAACACAAAAAATCTGCATAATCATACATGAAAAGAAATCAAGCCTTCCATGAAAGGAGCACCAACTTTGCTCCAAGCTATGACAAATGATAGTTGAGTAGAGCTCCCTTCCTACAAACCTTCCTTTGCTAAGTCCACCAAATCCTGCTAAGTTCACTAGAAGTTTTCCGAAATTGGAGAGTGGGCAATCAATCTACCAAATTCCTCTCCTTCCCACTAAAAATAAAACCCTACCTAACCTCAAAGGTGATTGGACACGCTATCCAAAGGTTCTCTCTCCTACAAGAGGGAAATTCAAATTTGCAAGAGAGGAAGACATGACACACTTACCAATTTCGTCACATTTTAAAAAGACATTTTTAGAAGAGGCAAAAATGAGACAAAAACATCCTATTGATCAAAATTTATCCCCCAACCCAAAGTGCACCTATGGGGTTATCTTATTTTAACCCTAACTAACCCCTAGGGCTACATTTAACCCCTCAAAAGTCCACTAAGAGTTGACCCAAGTAAATTTAAAATAAGATTCCCTCCCAAGGCTCAACAACCAAGATACCTAACCTTGGGATGCTACAAGGTGACTCCAAGGTGAGAAACAACCAATAAACAGTTTACTTGGCCATGCCAACTCACATACACATGTGTCAATTGACACCACATAAAGTCACAACACATCACTACACATGACATGCCAAGTAGACATAAATATAAAATAAAATAAACACAACTTAAATAGTACATTCAAATATTAATTTACAACATTAATACATAACAAGGTTATTTCTCCCTTTGGAGTTAACCTTGGCTTAATAAGATTTTCACATGCATCCATCTATAATTTCCCTTCATTTTAATCCATGGTCAATTTCCTGCACACTTGATGAAAATATCAGTAGCTCATGAAAGATCAAATGATATATATATAATAATCACATAAATATACATTATATAATCTAACTGCATCTTCACAACATCACATGAAGTTCACTTAATCTCAAGAATGCATTTCTTAATATCTAAGAAGTTATTTCAAGAACACATATATATATCAAATAACATAATTCATTAATCAGGTTCATGTCACATAAACATTTCTTGCATCAACATGAAACTAAAATATAATACTCAAAATAAAATAATTCCTCAAATACCATATCATCAAGACCTAAAAATCAAAACATTAAAATATATCCTGAATCATCATCCACATTATCATAGGTCATCACATAGTATCAAAAATATGAAATCCCTGTCCAAATAGTCTAATATATCAAAATAATGTATCATCATGATATACATAGGGTGAAAAGTTTTCTATGAAATGATGGTACAGGGTGAGGCCTCACATCCTTCTTTGTGGAAACCCTTCATTAACATTGATACTCAATCTATCCTTTACTGACCTATTCATGTGTTCTTGTTCTATCATTCTTCTGCCTGCATTTGCTTCCTTCCTGGTGAAGGTTTCTATTTCTTGCACACTCGGAGTACGACTAGGTGAGGATGACACATTTTCAGACCTCATTCTCTTTTGTTGTGGTTCTTCAACATGAAGGCTCAACTTCCTCTTTGCATGTGTTTCCTGAGCAACACCTTTGTCCTTTCTGCATTCTACACTACTTGATGGAATTTTGCCTTCTTCCATTGTTCTTCCTTGTGGTTACCTCGGTCTTTCATCCCTTAGTGCTTGATTTCCCATCAACTGGCATGTCCATCGTTCCTTTGACGCGGTCACCTAAATCAATTGCCTCCCAATCTAGTGCCTAGTGAAATCTAGGACCGGTCTAGACAGTGTGTCGAGGTCTAGATTTTCTTTCTTTGACCAATCGTAGCACCAATTTATTTTTTCTTGAGATAATATCCTTCCTGAACCACATTCAACTCTTCCTCCATTTGATCAGGAATATGAAAGGTTTTGCATGCCCTGATAAGGTTTAGTGGCAATTTGGAATGCATTCTTTTCTTCACTTTGTGCTCATCTGCAACATTTGCCCAAAAATCCTCAAGGCGTGCCATATGCTAATATCTAATTCCTGCTACTGACCGTATTTTGTTGTAAGGGTCAAAGTCTAGCCTCTCTATATACAATGGAAGATAGAAGAACAATAATTCATCATGAGACCTATCAGCTACCTTTAGACATGGGCACATTTCAACTTCATCCTTGTCTATGGAAATCATAAAATCAAGTCCCAATTTCTTCTTCCCTTTCTGAATCTGGTCATAAACAGTTAGTTTTCAGGTGATCTCTAGCATGACCATCTTGTCTGTCAGATATCTAGGAAGCTTGTATGGTTGTGCTGAGAATTCTTGAAGCATGATGTAGGAAAATGTAGGAAAATGAATAAACCATGCCTCGTATTCTTCCACCAATTTTATGGCTTCTACTGACAGCCTCACATGTAGCTTCTTTTGGAGAGTTTGTACAATATGCATTGCAAATGCGTTGTTGACCCAGACATAATCATCAATTGCGTGCGAAAGCAATTGAGGATAGAAATCATATTCTTTCAACTGTTGGGTTCCACTCCCGATTGCTCCCTTGCATCTCATCCCTTCGTATCTCATTGCCCGAGCCAACATATAGATGACATACAAACTCATGTGAAATTTCTTTGTCTTCTCTAGGTTCTCTAATTGCTCACTTAGGTTGTCACTGATCAATCCTACCCAGTCTGCATGATTATGTTTTTCCACTACTTGCTCAACAAAATACCACATCTAGCTTTCGAATAGATAGGACTGAGGTAGTCCAAATACCCTGTTCAACATCATTATCATATTAGTATATTCTCAGTGAAAATCTAGCCATACCAACTCCTTGTGAAGCTTGGAAAAATGAGTCCTGTTCTTCTGCAACCACTTTTTATAATCTCTTCACAGTACTGAATTCTGGTAATGAAGACCCTTTCTGCTTGCTCTTTTATTTTCATTACCAATCTCTGAGGAAAGAATTCTGAAGGCCTCCAAAATAGTTGGTGGAGAAAGGTTTGCAAGTAAGCTTCCATCAATATCTCTAATCATTCTATCTCTCGCATGGTAGTGCCTTGCACATTCTTGAATCAACTCAAGATGCTGGAAGGCAAGGGGAATCCAGCTGCAGCCAACATACCACTATTTATGATCTGACCTGCTAAGTGTGTCAGATGATGTTCCTTATATCCGAACATCATTTTGTGGAATTCATTCAGGTCTAGGCACCCGAGGTTGGTGTCGTTGATTTCTGACCACTTTAACACGATCTTGGATTCTGGATAGAACCCACTTTGTTCAGCTTTAATCAACTGCCTCCTGGTCATGCCCATTCCTCTAGGTTCTGCCATCTCGTTCTCTCGCAAAACAAAAAAGAAACAGACATAAGAGCATGCAGGAAAATAAAAGCCAGAGGAATTTCTCCAAAAAAGAAGATTTTGGAATTTCAAAATTTTTCTACATTTTCCTCTGGAATAGGAATTTCTCTCTTCCAAGAAGTTTCGCCTTTTCATAAACTTTCCACTTATTGAAAATAATTCCCTTTTTTTTTTTTTTTTTTTCTGGAATGCTACAATTTCTCTTGAAAATAATTTTTCACACTTCCCAAGAAATACCTTTTCTCTCTCTTCAAGAAAATTCACTCAACTTTTCTAAACTTTTCTTGTGAAAAAAGAAAGTCTCACTATCCTTTTCTCAATCTTGCTTCTTAGCTTGCTCTTGAAATTCGTGTGTGAAGAATGAATTGAGAGAGACTCTCTTTTATAGACTTGGGAACCCTAGAAAGCTTCTTTAAAAGAAAAACACCAAATTTAGAAGATTCCTTCAAAAAACTTGCCATTTGTCTCAGTTTCTCTTTGCTCTTGGGAAATTTCTAATTTGACTGCCTGACTTCGTGGAGAAGTTTTATCCATTTGATCCTATTTCCAATTTTTGATTGCTTTAAAAAAATTAATTAATTAATAATTAATCTAAATCAATATTTAATTAATTTGAGATTTTAAATCCAAAAGTGATTTTCAATTTTTTAAAATTAATCCAATTAATTAAATATTAATACAATCAATATTTAACTAAATTTGCCTTTTAAACGCTTTTCAATTTTCAAAAAAATAAATTCAGAACTTTCCAAAATTTTCCAAATTTTGAATTTTGTCAATTTTCACCAATTTTGAAAATTTTTCAAGATGTTATGATTTTCCAATTAAATTTTTTGAATTTTCTGAACTTTGAGTTTTCCAAATTTTCTAAAATTTTGACGATTCCAAAATTTTCAAGTTTTTCAATTTTACAAATTCATTGACTAGATGTTAAACAATTTTCCAAAAATTTAATTAATTAAATATTAAATAAAATTTAATACTTAATTAAATTTTAATTTGCTTGGCTTGAGATTTCATTTGTCAAAGTTTTCACTCTATTTGAAATCCTCATTTGCATTTGAACACAGACCACCTCAATGATGCAGAACCTCACATTGTTTCAGAAATTTGTGATATTCAAAATGCATTATTCCTTTGAGTCAGTAAAAAGTGCGCCTTGAGTGCATTTGAAGTAGAGCTGAGGATTTTATTTTTTTAAACAATCTGTGACTATGTGTGAAGTGTGCCTTGATACAATATATCAAACATTATTTTGTGCTTGGAGCGCACTTTACCCTTTCACGCAAACCCTCTTCCTTTGAACATTTCACTACTATGTGTAATTTACACCTTGAGCGTGTTTTGGTGTGCATTGTGGATTATTTTATGCTTGACCTTTCCTAGGCTTGCGTTGACTTGTGCCTGAGTGCATTTTAGGTGACGCTAAGGATTTCAGGCTTGTACCACAGGATGTTTGTTCTGCAACTGGAATCTTCAACTCTTTCATGGTCATTCCCTTTGCATTGGGTCCTCCTTGCACTAGCGTCACCAGTGTTTCCTCAGTTTGTATTTGATGGTGCTATGAACGCTTCTGAAATCCTTTAGCAGATTCTTTGTTTGCAAACATTCATCCCATAAGGAACATGTGCCCATTCTTGATCTCCATCGCAGGAAACCTCAACACATAGAGCTCATTCTCTCCTCTTTCTATCAATGATTGTGAGCACTCATTTGTCTTTGGTGAATGAATACAAAACTTCCTATTGTTGCAACTATCGAAGCATTCATTTTGAGCTTTGAGAAATCCTCACCACAGTCTCTAGCCGAATATATGTTGATGTTTTTGAAATTCAATTATCTTCACCTAAGGAATCTTCCTTTGACCACAGTGTATGTGCAAGGTGTGCATTCTGAGGCTACCACCATGAATGTCTGTTCTCTTTCAACTACTCCCTCATTTATCCCTTCTTGTAAGGGCAACATAGACGAGAGTTGAAAGCACATTGTTGAATGCAAGGTGGGAATCCTTTACAACAATCACCATCTTTGGTTACTCCTTGGCCCAACTCGCAGTGTAACAAGGATTGGCTTTCAAGAATTGTTGGTGTTAGTTAATTCCAACTGCCACTCCAGATTAGTTCTACGGTGATTTACAAGAAAAATTTAGTTATCATTTATCTAATCCATGGTTCATGGTTGACAATCTGTTTGATTTTAGTTTTGATCTACATAACTGAGGATCTTCCTTTCTCATGCATTAATTTGTGCCCAAACAAAGGCTGTTAATTTCATATCAACTCTTGTTAACTGTTCATGCGGATCGGTGATAACTGAAACTCTTCACCGTAATTTGTTGTTTTAAACAGTGGCTCAACTTTGTATAAATCATGCATTATTATGCATATTGTAATAATTGAATCATGGAATGAGAGATATAATTTCATTATTGATCTTCTTTGTTTTCTTTTTCTATTTTTGCAAGCTGTCATTTTTCTTATTTCCTAGCTAGATCTATGCTGAAAATTCTACATGGTATTAGAGCTTAGGTGCTAGGAAGGAGAAATGCATGTTTTTCTTTTACAGGTAACAAACATCGGAGTTCGAAGAATGAAATTTTCAGCCTCTGTCATTCTCATGCCATTCATCTATTTCGAATGCACGCCACAAATTTTGCTTTGGACCACAAGTAGAGGCTTGTATCCAACAATTATGGCAACAAAGGTTGAACCAAATTCTGCATCAAAGATGGGTCAAGGTCATGATCTCTTTGCATGGGCCTTGTCTTCATTTCCTCTTTAGAGACACCATGTCAGTGGACCTGTCATGCCTCTCTTTTCAACATTATGGAGGGTTTTTTCTATTGTTCGTGTTGATGGTTCTTTTATTCTATAGTTGACTAGTTGTATAGACAATTGGCACTTGTATTTTCAACTAGCACTTCATTCTTGCATAGTTGAATAGTGTCGGTAGAGTCACTCATACAGATTTATGTGTCATCTGCATCCTTGAATGATAGATGTTTTGCCTTTGTTTGCCATCTATTCATTGTTTGGGAGCACATATGCAGATTATTATCTTCTTGCCATTTGTTCATGGTTCGAGTAGTGTCGCTGTGGAAACTCATACAGATTGATCCTGATCTTCATTTTAGTTTTAGAGGAATCTCTTCATTCAGCACTATGGTAGTTATCATTCGACAGATGTCCACAATTTTTTTGTCACAAGATATTTTCTTTTCTTTAGTTTTAATTCTCCTTAGTTGGAATTAAGGGGGGGTGTTGGTGTTAGTTAATTCCAACTGTCACTCCGGATTAGTTCTATGGTGATTTACAAGTAAACTTTAGTTATCATTTATCTAATCCATGGTTCATGGTTGACATTCTATTTGACTTTAGCCTTGATCTACATAATTGAGGATCTTCCTTTCTCATGCATTAGTTTGTGCCCAAACAAAGGTTGTTAATTTCATAGTAAGTCCTGTTAACTGTTCATGCTGATTGGTGATAATTGAAACTATAGAATTTGAGCAATACAAATCCACAAAACCCGAAGATCACCTGCATACAAAAACTTGTTACAAGGAAGTAGAGACAAGAAGAGGGCAAGGGTTTGACTCAAAAATATGAAGAAGAAAATATCCTCAATTAATGAATAAATTGAATGTACAATGGATCATCCTTATAAAGGAGATCGAAAGCCTTGAAAGGCAAAGACTAGTGCATGTAATAATCAGTTTAACTATTACATGACTAATGCATGAGTTTAGAACAACTAGTGCATGTGATTTTAACTAAAGCAAAAGGAAGTTGACATCTTAAGAAGGGAGTAAAGATTAATTAACATAATTAATACTTTACTCTAACACCCCCCCTTAAGATGAGCAACAATGCAGCTGCAAATAATGCAAAAAGAAAACAAAGGAAACTACAATGCTGAAAGCATAAAAATGGGTCCCGGCAACATGGCCTGATGAGGTACCCAAGTACAAAAGAGAGTCTCTAAAAAGTAGAGAAATAGAGAAAACCACATAGGAAAAACTCTACTCCAAAAAGAGACAAAGACTAGTCTGAAGGACTGAAGAAGCCTCCAAAACTAGGAATGTTCCAGAAAATAGGAACAAAGATGAACATGTACAACATCACTAAAGCATGAAATTGCAAACTCTATCAAGAAGAAATTGATGATCTAAAGATCCTCCACAGAAATATGACCAGGTAGAGAAGATTGTAATTTGCATGAGTGCCCTCAAATGACACTACTCGAATCAGGAGGCAAACAAAGGCAAACACCTGAACTCGAAGATATAGATGGTATAAACACCAAAAGCCTGAAGAGCTGATCAATCAAAGCTGGAAGAGTGCATCCAAAATAGGAAAGAAAAGAGTGTCCATATGGTAAATGATCCATCTCACCAGAATGCATAGGTACCCAACCACTGCAACCGCCTAGTACATAGGATCAAATACTAAATACATAGCTCACACTATCAAACTAAGGAAGCAGTAGAACCAACAATATCAAAGCTGGAAGACTGCATCCAAAATAGGAAAGAAAAGAGTGTCTATATGGTAAATGATCCATCTCACCGGAATGCATAGGTACCTAGCCACTGCAATCGCCTAGTACATAGGATCAAATACTAAATACATAGATCACACTATCGAACCAAGGAAGTAGTAGAACCAATAGTAGAAACCCCCCCATATTGTTGACAAGGGAGTAATGATAGGTACACTGAAAAGATCGTCCAATATGAACTGCATGATGAAGATGAATTTGAAACATTGAATGTGCAGAGAGAGTACAAACACAAATAAAGATACCTGAGGCTAATGTCATTGGAGGAACACTCACATGAAAAAAGAAGATGGAAAAAAAAGGCAAACATCAAACCCCCCTGGCACTTTATAATGGAGTGTGAGTACAAATAGCACGAACATGTGCAAGATCCCATCAAAGCAATAGAATGACACTTTATCTCAGTGTGTGTGCATAAAAGAATGCTACAAAAGTGAAGTATACATTGCTCAAAGAAGATCAAATATTTTTGAAACAAAAGAAAAACCTAAGATGAGCCATCCCTCAAAGGGAAGAGATCCCAGGACCTGAAACAACCAAGATATCCACCAGATTGCAAAAAAGAAAAAGTCTAAATAAAATGAGCCTAGATTAGAATCTAGAAAAATGACTCATGGCATTGAAAACCTCTTTGAACAAGCTTTCCAATGATATATTGCTTTCCGAAAATGGATTCCGGATGGGCAAGATAGAGCTCCCGGAGTGCAGAACTGAAGATATGGCTTTGATAGAGAAAAACATCATCAAAAAAATAAAACCAAAAAATATAACCTCCAGATCTGGGAGGATCTCAGAATCAGCTTTCCGACGCTATCTCGTTTGCCAAATTTCGACACCATATGCTCAAGATATGAGCAAAAAAGCAACAACTGTGTTGGAGGGCCCAAAGAAGGTGTTTGCAAGGATCTGAGGATGGGTGATGTCAAAAAAATGACAAAAAACCACATGAAACCATCAGATCTGATAAAATCTCAAAAAGAGCTTTTTGACAATATCTTGTTTACCGAAAACGGAGCATGGATGCAAGAGAAACGGATCCCGGAAGACAGGAGGTCTGAAATGCCATGATCAGAGAGAACATCTGACTTTGACCAAAAAAAAAGAGCATCAAAATGGAAAAATCACAAAACCATAACAACAAATTCAGATCGGGCTCAAAACCAGCTTTTTGATGATATATCACACGCCCAATGACGATCCCATATGCCTGAGATATGCGCAAAAAGGCCCAAGTACCCTGAAAAAGCTAAAAAAAGCTCAAAGGCCTGCTGATGTTAGCAATTTCTATGCTTAAAAATGATGGCCAAATGGCCATCATAGGGAAAAAATGTTGGGGCTAAGTGAGTTTGGCCCTAGTCACGTGGATGACCAGGGGCTGGCTACAAAACCGGCGGAGCGCGGGCGGAGGCGACAGAGGCCGTGGGGCGGAAGAGTTGTCGGAGTAGAGCAGCGTAGGTGGGTGGAGTGGACCAAGTTGACTGCAATACACATCCACAAAACCTGAAGATCACCTACATAAAAAAATTTGTTACAAGGAAGTAGAGACAAGAAGAGGGCAAGGGTTTGACTCAAAAATATGAAAAAGAAAATATCCTTAATTAATGAATAAATTGAATGTACAATGGATCATCCTTATAAAGGAGATCAAAAGCCTTGAAAGGCAAAGTCTAGTGCATGTAATAATCAGTTTAACTATTACATGACTAATGCATGAGTTTAGAACAACTAGTGCATGTGCTTTTAACTAAAGCAAAAGGAAGTTGACATCTTAAGAAGGGAGTAAAGATTAATTAACATAATTAATACTTTACTCTAACATAAACTCTTCACCATAATTTTCTGTTTTAAACAGTGGCTCAACTTTGTATAAATCATGCATTATTATGCATATTGTAATAATTGAATCATGGAATGAGAGATAGAATTTCATTGTTGATCTGCTTTGCTCTTTTTTTTTTTTTTTTTTTGCAAGCTGTCATTTTTCTTATTTCCTAGCTAGATCTATGCTGAAAATTCTACAAGAATCATTCTTTTGCATGCCCAAATACTGTGTCTGAAGCATATACAAAGAGTAATCAGATGTTTCAATGTCTTCTGCATGTAGACCGATGCATTTAGAGGTTTATTGTGGACCATCGAGGGTTTGTTTTATTGAACTATATTTCCTTGTTATGCGGGCCTTGTGCCGAGAGTGTATATAAACATGCTTTATGGGTTCTCATCATTTGATGAGAAGATGGGTTTCCCCTTTCATCTTGATTACCCTTGGATCATCATAGATGATCTTCTCTCTTTTCAATTTTTCTTAACCTATTTCAACTATGAATGTTGACTTTTAAATTACTTCTTGCAATTCCTTTGTAGATCATCCATGAATGCACATTCATCATAGGGAAGGATTTGACATTTTAAACCATCAACAACACTCTGTTTAAATTGTATTCTTGTATGCTTGATGCTCCTCAAGGATAAAGCCTTAAAATGAAACCTACAGAGAACTACCTCTAAGCCAAATTTGTCACTCCTCACCTAGACCATAGGAAACTTGGAGATGAAACTCAGAGCCTACTGAGACCAAAAAAAAAGGGTGAAGCGAGAAAAGAAAAGACATGGGTCCTATCATAGATGGGTGAGGTGTGACCAGGTCATAATATGACCCATTATTTATCTTCTTTATAATCATGATCTCAAGCGCATACTATAAGTTAAATGGGATATGATTAAAAACAAATAGCATATTCATTTGATTGAGACAAGGAAAATATTTGACATGCATGCTCATAATAGGTTTGTCATTCGTCACATGATCTTACATAGACTAATGCTGCTCCAAAGTGGATGAAATTCATATTTTCTTGATTTATAATATAGTCAAATTCAGATTTATGAAATATTGGAGGGAGCTTACTTTGGAAGTGTTTAGAAGAATCACATTCTAAATTTAGCTAATTGACTTTGATCCTAGGCTTAATAAATTGTTTAAAACTAGAATGATACGCCAAATTCTTAGGATATTTGGTTTTAACACAAATTTCTTACAATTTTCTTTAGCTTAAGAATAGGATGCTTATAGGTTGAAACAATACCTCGAATTGCCTCTTCCATGACTTGAACATATTGAGATTCTTTGTTTGTAATTTCTTCTTCAATTAGTTGAACATTAGGAAGCTCAAAATATCCATATGCTAATGTTAACTAAAGAAACCTTTTGGAATTCAACCATTCTGATTTACATTGTTGATAATATAATACATAAGGTAGCCTTAGAAGGATTAACATGATCTAATTATATCAATAAGTTAAGGATACAATCAATCAACAATCTTGCAAGAGGTTTTCCCCAAAGAACTAGAGTTCTCATTGTTATGTATTCAATATTCAATTGACAAATTTAGGGCTATAATACCACAAAACTCAATAAGATAATGGTAGTAATGATAGGAAAATGGTGGAAAACATCGGCAAAGGCTGATGGATGAATGATTACGACTTTTTATATTAATGAAGTAGATATTTTAGGGTTTTAATTAAAAACTTAAAAATAATTTTGTAGTTCTCACGTTCACATGAAGCACAAGAGACATGTATACTATTGCCTAGACATACACTAAGGCTTAGCATGTCAAATGACTCCTTTGAGGCCTTATATATAGATCCTAGATGACCTATTGATCCAGTTACATTAAATCTTACTTAGAATACCAAGTAAATTTGTGAAAGTGAATGGACGAGCATCATATCATAATGTCCAACATTGTCAGTCCATCACATGTTACAACTTCATTTTAATTATTCACTATGGAAATGATATTTATATTTACTAGTAGAAGATGAAGATTTTGGAATATCATAATTCTTCTGGTCCCAACATGCCTATGTGTTGGCTTCATCAAATAGGTCTTTGAAATCAATGGGTCTCCATAAAGCACTTATTTGAGAGTTGTTTTATAAATTCCAATATGTATCATCATGATTTCATTAGAGATTGATTGTGAAAGAAGATTCCCACTTAAGTCACTAATGAATAATACTTGTCAATAGTAAATTTGATGAGAATTCTTCATTTGGATGGAGAAGAGATCCTGCATATTTAATAAACTTCTACAATTGGTTTGATAGTCTTGCTTAGATTAAAATTCTACATTCAAATTTTGGTTGTCTTATAAGATCAATGAGTCTTGGGTATAATAAATATGTGCTAATTCATAATATGATACATTTCCTTTGATTCCCTACTATATGTAGTAGTGTAATGAAGCTCAAATTTTCTAACAATTGGCCAACACTTTCAGAATAATGATTATATCATTCATTTATACCAATCTTTAATATCTACATTTTGAAGTCTTTGGATGGAATTTAAGTTATTATTAGTCGCTTGGAAACAATTAAATTCCATAGGAGGATGATTTGGAGGTACATGAGTGTGCATGGTTATTATAGGAAAATATATGCTCAAACAATCTATGACAATATTGTTTCTTCCTGGAATATGTCGAGTAACATAATCAAACTAGTTGAATAATATTACCATTGTACACACTTTCCTGTTCCATCCTTGTGGCCACAATCCTTATCTTTGAATGATAATAATCTAGTACAAGTAGTTTGTATAATGAAGTGTTTGAGGTGCATGCATTTCAAAACAATCTTTCCTAGGTATTTCCTTATCCCACACGTCTTTATCAAATGAACTCCATTTGTGGGCTCCTTCAACACATAGCTTGCTAGAGTATTTGGCTAAAAATAGTTTCCCTTCTTTCATAAGAAGAGAACACCTCCCATGCATAATCATAGGCATCTCCATAGAGCACAACATCTTCTATTGTTTTCGTGTAGCATAGGAAGATTACTAATTTTCTTTTTGATTTTTTCAATAGTTGCTATATGTTATTTCCAAAATTTTGTTTTTCTTGAGAAATTGTTGAAGAGTTTTCATGATTTCCATAGTCCATAATGATATTGGTCTTAGCTTATGTTATCAATTGTGAGAGTATGTTTCCTCAAATTTTCATATGAAACTCCATGATTTGTCATTGGGAAGAAGAGAGCAAGGCAATGGAACATAATTGAATGATTTTTAGCAGAAGAGGCAAGAAAAAAGAAGGGAGATTGTGAGGGGGTACAAGGATTAAGGTGAAAAGATGGATGGTGAAAAAAGGAAATGAGGTTAAAAGAAAAATATAGAAATAATATCTCATAATAAACATGGTTTATAAATTAAGGTGTTTTTTGGTTTTATATACCATATTTATTAGAAGATATTCTTTCTATAGTTTTCTTTCAACCTAGTTTCCTCTTTCTACCATCTCTCTTGTCACCTTGATTCTCATACCCCCATCCTATCCTTCCTTTTTTTCTTGTCTGATCAACTAATAATTGCAATGTTATAAATTTGCATCCCTGTGTAATTTACCATTATGCCATGCCTCTACCTTAGCCTAAAACACAAAATTCCATGTAATCCTTTAAAACCCATTCATCTCACCTCACCATCGTTCATTCAGAATTTCGGCCATGTGGCCTGGATGGTTTGGATGTGTGAACATCGTGGAGACATTCGTGACACTCATCCATAAATTTTTAAACGTGTAGACTATTTTTGAGGTATTACAAACTGCCACCTTGCAGTGTAAAATTCAATTCCATCACCCACCAATGCCTAGATTCAACTTGTTGAGATTATGGAAAGATAAGTACTGAGAGGGGAGGGGTGGATCAATACCTTTGAAAATTTTCAAGACTAAAAATTTGTAGGTGTAGATAGAAATTAACTGACTGAATCCATTGTATGAAACATACATTCAAATACAACTAAAAATGTAATTTGCATGTAATCTAATCAATAAACCATTCATGAAACTTCATACACATAACACATATATTTTGGTATCATAGAAACCCTTGTAAGAAGGTAAAAACTATGGTGGGTATGACACCCAAAAATCTTCACTACTGCAGTAACAAAGTATGTCGGTTAAGGCTACAAATTGTGATCACTTCTGGTGATCTTACCCTGTTAGGAGTAATAATTAGATCGACTAGATCTAACTGGTTAGAGGATTTTAAACACACAATACGTGTGTGTACTCAGTTAAGAGATTTAAACTAGAACTGTTAAGTCCACTCTGTTAGGATATTTTGAGTCTGCTACAATGGTTAAATGGTAACAGTTTATGTATCTATAATTAACAACTTAATCTTGCCTGATTTAGATCTGTAATAAACCAAAAAGATATCACCTTGTAGTGATGTATGTGTCCTTTTGTTCTGCTCGGTAGCCTTGTGTATGTTCTGAAAAATTGAATGCTTCTTTCAAACCTTTCAATCAAAAACCCTTTGTCTGATCTCCTGATGTCCTTAGTACGACTATTCCTTCATGATATATGTTCATAATGACATCTTTACATATTTTATATCAAACTCACTTGACCTAATTAGGGTTTACAATATCTTAGAAAACCTAAGATAAACGGTGTAACAAAATAACCTAGATCTAACATTACATAAGAAGCATCAAAAAATTTAATGATTACATCCATATTTTAATTTTGTCTCGATCTTGGTAAACCATTTTCCTAATTGGCATGAATTGTTTGCATTGATGTTTGTGTTGTTTCAAATTACTATGCCATTTCCTATTTTATTCGGTGTTCACTGCATTCTTCATTCAGTAATTAACTGGTGCTTGGTTCATATGAATGCTCAATGATCACTATGCTCGGCACATGGTAATCATCTGGCTTGGTGAGAGTACTCGATCAAAGCCATGTTCGGCTAACTTAGAGATCTTCCTTTTATCCTTCTCGGTGTATAAACTTTATGTGTTTTAACCGACTGTCATGTTTGTCTCCTTTACCGACTGAATAACTGATTGATACTAATGACAATCATTAATGCTCAAGTAAGATTAACATTCTCCCCCTTTGGCATTAGTATCAAAAACTTATGTATATGTACCAACTGCTCCAAAAAAAATATACTGACTCCAAAAATATACTAACTCCCCCTTTGTACATGCTCTCAGTGTGAAGTACATATTGACATATATATACATAGACTTTCTCCCTTTTTGAAATTAATGCCAAGAAAAAAAAAGTACTTACAACTTATGAAAAATATGTTGATGGGTTTTCTTGAGTGAATCCAAGAGGTTTTCCCATTCCTCTTTCAGGTTTTCAAGAGCAATGTGCTCTAAACCGACTTGTGCATGCATGTCAAAAATATTTTCTAACACTGAAATTTATGGGGTGACAACTAAATTCTTTGCTTTATTGACATATCTCTCCATTATTTTAAGATGGGGAAGAAAATTACTCTGGAGCTCGGTTATCTATTCTTTGATTATATCTTCCTACTTACTCAAATCAATTCTTAAACATTGAAGTTCTTGAACCTTTGAAAAATTCTTAAGAGATGCATTGTGCTCAATTAAGGAATTGTTTGCACTGACCTGAATTTCTTCATCAAGTTTCTTGATATTTTCACTAATCTCGGTAGTGAAGTGGTCCACAGTGTATACGTTATAAAAAATTTGGATTATTTGTTGAATGATGGTTTCAAGCTTGATAACAACCTCTAAGAGCTTGACCTTATTTATTGCCACTTCCTGGCTTATTTTCTCTGCTAGTTTCAATTGGATTTTTTCTTCTTCTTGTTCTTCCATTCTCTTTTTTGTATTTACATCAGGGGCATTAATATGTCTAATTAGAGTAGCAAGTTGATCAATGATGGGATTTTCCTCATCAACATTGATGTCAGAGACTACTTGCATTAGGATATCTCTAACTTCCTCTAACACTTGTTTAATTTTTCTTTCTTGCCTTAGCTTAGCCTGTGCAACCTTCCTTGTACCCAATTCTCCATACCTTCTCAAGGCTTCTAGATCTAAGGTCCTAGAGTCACATTTAGGAATTTAAATAACTTCATCAAGTGTGACGGGACCCTTAGCATGTTTCTTCTTCTTCTTCTTCTCTAGTGTGGGAGATTTGGTGTAAGGCACCAGAGCTTTAGTCTCTAGATTTTTCTTTTCTGTCTTAGTAGACACACTCTTCCTTTGCTTGTCTGGTGAATGGTGTGTTAGTGGTTTGTCCTTGGGCATCTTGTGCGGTGTCTTTTGTAGCTGATTCTACTAGTTTATCCTTTTCTGGTTCTTTTTTTTTCTTTCTCTTTAGTCTCAAGCTCATTAGAATATTTTTGCTATGTTGTACCCTGTCCCTCAAGTATATCCTTTTATTGCTTAGGGGTTGAGCCTTCATGTTCCTTTTGTGTGACAATTTCAACTGCTTGTACCAAAATAGGTAAGTCACCCGACATTTCACCTGTAGCTACCTCACTAGGTACATTATCCTCGACAATGTCTACAATAATGTTAATATCCTCATCATTATTTACATCATCAGGATCTCTATTTGTGATGTCCTCAATCAAAACATCATTTGTCCCAGGGGTTACTAGTTGTTCAGGAGTATCTTGTCTGTATACTTCACTATATCCAGCTGGGTAAAAGTATATAGCAATAGTGTCATCGGCTACCTCGGCGTCAAATATGGAGATTGGCTCATTGGTGGCTATGTCTGCATAATCCAAGTGAACTCCTTTTCCTTTCTTGTTATTCTTCTTCTCGGGAATGATAGTCAATGTAAGTTGATCAGCTTCTGCCCTAGCTTTCAAGATCGTGGTCCATAAAAGCTTGTTGTTTTCATCAACTGCCTCAAGGTTGCCCGCCAATATGTCAAGGGTTCTACTCTTCATCAAAAAACATTTTGAGTATTTTTTCATTAGTTCATCTATCTCGGGAATCGATAGAGTAGGCATGGCCAAAATTAATGAGTGTTCCTTGATTTTCTTCTCAATGTTCAGGGCATATGTCCACCTGGCTGACACTTTCTCATACAATTATTTTGGAACATATTTAGAAAATTCAAAAGGAACTTGTTTAAACTTTATCATCATTTGAAAAGTGGCTTCTTCTATTTTCTCCCGATCCTTGGTAGACATATATACATACCGACTCATTTTAGGGTGAGAAAGTCTACCCATTGCCTTTATATTCTCAGCTACTTTATCTACCGATTGACTTTTATTAACAACAATTTTGAATTTACCTTGATCCTCTTCTTCATCATCTTCATCAATGTCATCTTTTGCTCTTTTCAATCTTCTCCTCTTCTTAGGTTTCTCGGAGGTGACTTGGGAACCTCTTTTTTTCATCTGATATGTTTTTGTGGGGGTTGGCCTTGTTATTCTTCCAGTTCATTTCTTCAGGGGCAGAGAAGCAACTATTGAGGATCTTGTCCTTTCTCTTATAGGTGTTTCTACTTATTTTCTCTTCCTTGTGGCCTTTATCAATGCAACTTGGATCTCTTTATCCGACTCGGTCTCCTCCTCATCATGTTCACTATTGCCAATTAGTAATTGTTCCTTGGTTGCTTCTTCAACCAGATTATCTGATGGTGCTTCTTCTTCTTCTTCTTCTTCTCCAAACTAATTTACCAAAGTATCCATCATCTTCTTGGATTTTCTACTGAATTTTACTCTGACTAGATCCATATTTATTCTTACTTTTGCCTCTTTATAGTTACCAAACCTAGTAGCCTTTGGATCTTTGGGCTTAGCAAAAAATTCCTCTATTGACTTAGAAGCTTAGTCAATATCTAGTTCATAGCCCATTGGGGTAACCAAGAAGTCCTTGGTTCAACTGCCTTGATTAATGTGGTGTTGGTGTCTACTAGGAAACATATGTCATCTTTATGTTTTTCTACTAGATGACCTAGTATCCTACTCCTTTGATGCATTCTATCTTTGAATTACTCAAAATGAACATCCATAACACTAACAAAATTTTGTCCTAGACTTTGAGTAAAGCTAGTCACTGATTCACATAATAATATGTTGGTTGACATCCCAGTCAACATTACCGATTGAGGGAAAGAAGTTTTGCATGTAGAAAAATATACAAACCAGTAGAGAACTGAACTTACATGTATTTGTCTTTGCTATCCTTATAGTTCTCATATTCTCCTCCAATTGTTTTAGTAGAAGCTCGGCTAGGTCAAATTGGAAACCTTTCTTAACAATCTTGTAGGTGATGTCTACAGCTCCACAAGGTACACTGTTCGGCCTGCTTGATTGAAATATCTTATAACAGACTACATAAGCTCTAAACCTTATCTCAGGATCAACAATTGTGTTGACTGTCATACCTTTGCCATCCCATTCTGCTCTTATAAGCTTCTCGGTCTCGGTCCTAGGTGCACTCCTTATGGATTTCACTTTAATAGTAATAGGGTATCTAGTGACTGCATGTATAATGTCCTTTGTTATTTTAACCGGTTCATCAAGCCATAATTTCCCTTCATGCACTTGACTCAAAACAACCCTAATCCACTATGTTTTAAACTCTCTTGGGAAATACAGTGCATTCATCAATCCCTTCACCTCTAGGTTTTTGTGCTCATCCTTGAGATTTTTGTTCACACTTAGCTCCTCATAAGTGGATTGAAGCTCAAAATATCCAATTTCATTGATCTTGCAGTGGATGTAGGCACAAAAACTAACAAAACCCTAGGTGGTAAACTTGAGAATGCGCCAGTTTGATCAATTTGTGATGCAATCTCAAGGTGCAATTTATATTTTGGTTCATCACAGGTTGCTGACTTTATCAAGGTGATCTTCTTATCATTTTTGAACTTAGATTTCATGGTCTTGGATGAAGATGCCATAGTTTCTCAAATTTAGGGCTTCGTAAATATTACTATTAAACAAATCAACAGTTGAGGAACTTACTTTAGATTGTGGTAAAATTTCTCAGGAACTCTTTCAATCTTTTCTCAAAGCTTTGGAATCTCTTCGCTCAAATCTACCCAAAATCGCTCTACTTCTTCTTGTGATCACTGTGTGAAAAATGACTAAGTCCATTGTGTATTTATACTAAAATTTTATTTCCCGCTCAAACTTTTGCATTAAATGCTTGACCTACCACAACTCAGTAGACATGGTTGCACTCAATTTACACTTTAAAGACTTTAGCTTGGTTAACACTTAGATATTAATCAGTTGATACCACAGCTCGGTTGACCTTGCCAATATTTGCTGACTAGCAAACATTTTCTTGGTCATTCTTTTACCAACTGTACACAATTGTTCTTAACATGTAATCCCATAGTGCATCTTATTTCATGCTAATTTGGTATGCATTGACTAGATATAAGGAACTACTATTAGATATAACCATTTTGAAATTTAGTTCCATACATACCTTCATTGCTTTAGGTGGAGGTGGTGATATCACCTAATCCAATGGATGAGGTGTCATTGATTGCAGTGATTGATCCAACATTTTTATTTTATGCTTTTCTCCACATTTGATTTCTTATTCTCATGATTTCATCAATTGTATTTCCATTTGTATTTGTTTGTAAATCTGGTGCTCGATCCTTGCAATCCTTACTCATGTGACCAACCTTGTGACAGTTCAAACATTCCATTCCAGTACTTGTCCAATTATGAGATCTTCCTCTCTAGTTCTTTCTCATGCGGTTTGCTGCTACATGTCCATACCTGCCACATGCTGTGTAATTAACCCATGTGTTGTAATCCCAAGTATATGCATAACCTTGCCTTCTTGTTTGATATGATTTGTTCTGATATGATTTGATGTGCATTGACTAGATATAAGGAACTGTTGTTAGATATAACCATTTTGAAATTTAGTTCCATACATACCTTCATTGATTTAGGTGGAGGTGGTGATATCACCTAATCCAATGGATGAGGTGTCACTGATTGCAATGATTAAAATTTCAACATGTCCACCTCCACAACAGAACAAGAAAGAAACTTGGCTATTGAAGGCAGGAGGGAAATGACTGATAAGTTAAAAGATAAGGAATCTGAGATACTGAGACTTACCAAGCATCACTTTGAAATATCTAATCAGATGGTTTTCATAAGTCAGGAAGTCAACCGAGTAAACAGTGAGCTTACAAGGAAACTAGAAGACATCGGTGAATTAAGAGAGGAAAATGAAATATTGAAGAATGAGGTAAAGATGCAACAACAACATAATGAGATGATCAAGAAAGATGAAGACAGTACTAAAAGAATGGATGAATTTCTAATTAGTTAGAAAAGACTTGATAGCACAACTAGTTTAGGCTACACCGAGAAGGGAGAGTCATCAAGACAAGCTAAATAGAAGAATATCTACACTAATCCAAGGCCAAAGAAGCTATCATGTTATCATTGTGGAAAACTGGGCCAAACATCAAATGTTTGCAGAAGAAAAGAAAAAGGCATTCCTAAATCCATTCCTAAATTCAATAGTTATTTCTATAACTGTAATAAGTATGGACATCAAGCACACGAGTGCATATCAAAGTTGAATAGGACACATAAATCTTCTTCATGATAATCAGTCTCATTATACCGAATTTCCATATCCTTCCTCTTGATTAGTAACTTCTTTAGTTCTTCTCTAACTTCCTTGAATTGATCAATATAGATATGCATTAGTAATCTTTGAATCTCAATAGTCTTATCCATCCTTAGATCTTTCCTCTTCAGTGATTAAAATTTCTTAACAAGAGATCTATCTCTGATACCAATTGTTGGGATTATGGAAAGATAAGTACTAAGAGGGGAGGGGTGAATCAGTACCTTTGAAACTTTTCAAGACTAAAACTTTGTAGTGTAGATAGAAATTAACCAGTTGAATCCATTATATGAAACATACATTCAAATATAATTGAAAATGTAATTTGCATGTAATCTAATCAATAAACCATTCATGAAACTTCATACACATAACACATATATTTTGGTATCACATAAACCCTTGTAAGAAGGTAAAAAATATGGTGGGGATGACACCCACAAATCTTCACTATTACAGTAACAAAGTATGCTAGTTAAGGCTACAAATTATGATCACTTTTGGTGATCTTACCTTGTTAGGAGTAACAATTAGATCGAATAGATCTACCTGGTTAGAGGATTTTAACAACACAATACACGTGTGTACTCGGTTAAGAGATTTAAACTATAAATGTTAAGTCCACTATGTTAGGAGATTTTGAATCTGCTACAATGGTTAAATGGTAACAATAAAGTGTATATGTAATTAGCAACTTAATCTTGCCTGATTTAGATCTGCAATAAACCAAAAGATATCACCTTGTAGTGATGTATGTGTCCTTTTGTTATGCTCGGTAGCCTTGTGTATGTTCTAAAAAACTAAATGCTTCTTTCAAACCTTTCTATCAAAAACCCTTTGTCTGATCTCCTGATGTCCTTAGTGTAGCTACTAATGTATGGACTAAAGAAAGCACCAAGGGCTTGGTATGAAAGGTTAGACAAGTACTCACTTCGCCTTGGATTTAGAAAAGGTAATGATGATAATAATCTGTACTTAAAAACTAGTCAAGATGGAATTTTGATAATAGAAGTTTTTGTTGATGACATTATTTTTGGAGGCAATGATGAGATGTGCAAATAGTTCTCCAAAGAAATGGAGAATGAATTTGAGATGTCCATGATAGGCGAGATGAAATTCTTTCTTGGACTACAAATAAATCAGAGCAAGAATGACATTTTCATTTCTCAAACTAAGTATCTTAAAGAAATGTTGAAAAAGTTTAGAATGGAAGACTGTAAACCTGTTGGTACACCCATGGTGATTGGCCATAAATTGAAAAATAATAATGATACCAAGAGTGTTTTTTAGACCAAGTATAGATCAATGGTTGGTGGATTACAATATTTAACTCACTCTAGACCAAATATTGCTAATGTTGTTGGAATTGTGGCTAGATATCAAGCAAATCCTAAAGAGACACACATGGATGCTATAAAAATGATATTTAGATATCTGAAAGGGACAATGGAATATGGCTTATGGTATGATAAAAATGATGACTTTGAATTACATGCTTATATTGATGCGGATTGGGTAGGGAATATTGATGACATGAAGAGTACTAGTGGGGGTGCATTTTTCCTTGGGAAAAGGTTGGTTTCATGGTTAAGTGAGAAGCAAGATTATATAGCTCAATCTACTGCTAAGTTTGAGTATGTTGCCACTGCTATTAATTGCACTCCAATTGTTTGGATGAAACAAATGCTGAAAGATATTGGAATAAATTTTGTTGAACCTATGGTTATCCATTGTGATAACACCATTACATTGAATATGTCAAAGAATCCTATGATGCATTCTAAAACTAAGCATATTTTTATTAAGTATCACTTCTTAAGAGACAAGGTAGCAGAGAAAGAAATAAGGTAGGCTTACATTAGCACAAAGGAACAAATAGCAGACATCTTTACACAACCATTGCCAAAAGATGCCTTTGAGTATCTCAGAGGTATGCTTGGGGTGCAAGCCCCTCCTAGTGATAATTAAAATGATGCAGGGATGCATCAGTCCAGAGGTATTTAGAGCTCCATCATTTTATGGACTTGATGTATGGATCTACTCCTCAGGGGGAGTGATCGTTGGAAGCTTACAAAATACATTTGGGTGATTCAACACTTGGTTGATGAAGAAGACGGTTGATGAAGAAGACCGTTGATGAATTATGGCACCCTTTGGCATTGTTGTAAAAGGGGGAAAGATACTATGATAAAATCCCTACTGTATGGAGAGAAATTATATGAAGAAGAGTTCACTTTTTTGAGAGAGTATTTTTGATTTGATAGATTTGGGTTGATGGATTTTCCCATAGGTTGCAATCAATGCCAAAGGGGGAGATTGTTGGATATTGCTAATGCATTTAATATGTTTAATCACTACATTATCTTGTTGAGTGATGTCAGAATCATAATGTTGTCAAGTCATGTTTTGTCACTGATGTCAACATATGTTTCTATGAAGAGAACAAACTGGTTATTACACTATATAGATACTGTACGAATGATTCAGAATGTGCAAACATAGTTGTGTGTACATGAAGGTGTTGTGATCTTATATCTAAGATCGCATGCTGTAATATTTCATATTAGCTGAGTTACAAAAGATTTGGGGAAGACTGGTTATTGGATTGTGATAGTGGAAGTTGATAGAGTAAGTCTCTAAGTTTTGAATATGTCTTACAAGCGATGTGGATTCAATGTATGTGAGCTTAAGGGATGACAGATAGAATACTAAGGAATGTTCATTGATCTTAGCAAGTTGAGGAGAGCATAATGATGTCAGCTATGGCATGTGTTCTGGAGAAGACCTATTTGGAGCCGACTTCAGAATTGAAGTGTGTATTATGAATGGTGAGCATAAATTATGGATGTCAGACCTTAATTATTGAAATATGGTTTTTGTATACTTATTCTAGATATCGAGTGTATCTTAACAAGGGGTTATGTAATTATTTGTATATTAGGAAATCCTAATTGGCCGACCTGATCATTTATTTGTAATAGGGTATATATGTAAGATCTTTTCTTTTGAAAAGATGTGGTAGTATGTATGGGATGTAAAAGAGAATTGTGGAAGTTGCGAGCTTGTATCTGCTGGATGTAGAGAAGAGGATAGTTTATACTTCATTGGAATTGATCAAGAAAAGACAATTGCTATCAGATAGTTCAAGGATTTTTCCTTTCATACACTTGTGTTGCGAACAGTGAGTTCTGAAGGTGTACATAACCTTCTTTGGGCAGTGAGCCTAATCTTTTCCTTGACTCCTAACAGGGTCTGTCCTCTAACAATGACTATGTACTGTAATGTTTTATTCAGCTCCTAACAGGGCTAGATATTTTAACACGGATACAATACTCTTAGTACATCATTTGTGGGTGCTAATTCCCACCGGGGTTTTACCTTTAATAGGGTTTCCTCGATTAAAAAATATTGTGTTATTGTGTTGGCATTTACTATGTTATCATTTGATTTAGTGTTGTTGCTATTCAAAGTTCAAAGTTTAATATATTCTATCCTACAATTGATTCACCCCCCCTCTCAGTTGTATTGGTGGACTGTTATTCCTAACATGACTATCATGTTTGTCTCCTTTACAAAATGAATAATTGATTGATACTAATGAAAACCATTAATGCTTAAGTAGGATTAACATTCTCCCCCTTTGGAATTAGTATCAAAACCTTATGTATATGTACCGACTGCTCCAAAAAATATATACTGACTCCAAAAATATACTAACTCCCCCTTTGTAAATGCTCTCGGTGTGAAGTACATACTGGCATATATATATGCATAGACTTTCCATCCATTATAATCCCATTTTGAACCTCCATTTGGTATTCTTCATGATCTTGACACTCTTCTTGGTCATTCTCTAATGCATTCTCCATTTTTCACAACCATCTCATCACATTGTTGAGCTTCCCACCACCTTGGAATAGTTTGCAACAAATTGACTTGATCATCTTCATTTCTCAACTTCTATCTCATTGGCTCAAGCTTCTCATTTTTGAAGGGAGTCCCTCCACTTCATTTCTATTTGTGATTTTGATAGCATATCACATTCTTCATCTATTTCTAGCACATTTATTGTTTATCTATCTTTTCTATATGACTATCTATCAATCTTTTATCATGACCATATCGATTGATGTGGAGATGGAAACACCAAAGTAGGGATATAACTTTGAGGTAGCTCTCCAAATAACCACCCAACATTTTTCTTAGTTTCTATATGTCTAGGTTCAAGGAAGGAGCAAGACTTTTTGTTGGCTTTTTTGATATCACCGTGACCTTCCTTGGATTGTGAGTCTAGCTCATCATTCTCATTTTATCATAGTTTTATTTGTCTATTTTTCACATCTATATTTTTCACATATCGATCAACATTATTATTTTAGTTTCCTTAGGATTCATGGCATGAAATTTGTACTCTATCCATACAAGAGGAACACACACCACACATTCATCCTACATTTGCGTTGTCATCCTTGACTTGCACAGATGTTTGAGGAAATGAGCTTGTGGGTTTTGGTGTTCAATCTTTGTGATCTGCTCTTTCATTTTTTGTAATTAGAAGATCATAATCTATTAGTCTCTTTCAGTTAGTTACATTTATTTTCACCTAGCATCTTAATCATTGTAATTGTTTTATCCATTTGCATTTAGTATTCTAGTTTATCAAGTGTCTTTATCATATTAGTGTCTTGATCCCCCAACTCACTAGAGCACTAGTAGAAGTGAGGTGACACAAGGGATATATCAACCTTTGGGACTTTAACTAGTCTCAAGGCTAGTGCACTTTTCCTTCTCCATAATAATCATTCAATTTTGTTCTATTGTCTTGATCCCATCTTCTTCCTGGTGATGGATCTTGGAGTTTGATCTGAAATGTCGAGAAAATAAGCTCACACAGTTAATACCAGAAGCTAAGTTGTTGAAGAGATTCACACTCTATATCAACATTTGGATAATAGTTATTTACATAATTTAAAATACACAAACTTGGAGTTCTTTTTTCCAAATGCACATTCAAAAGCCAATAAATTTTCTCTTTTATGATTTGGAGGTATAGGTACGTGCATGGTTGCTATAGGAAAATTATTGCTCAAATAGTCTATGTCAATATTGTCCTTTCCAGGAATATATTGAGCAATATAATTGAATTGGTTGAAATAATCTCGCCATAGTACATACTTGCCTCTTTCATGCTTGTGGCCATGATATTTATTTTTTAATGTTAAGAATCTAATACAATCAGTTTTTATAATGAAGTGTTTTAGATGCATGAGTTTCAAAGCAATATTTTCTAGGCATTTTTAAAAATCCCATATATCTCTTTATCAAATGAAACTTTATTTTTAGGGTCCTTCAACAAATAGCTTGCTAATAGATTTGGTTACAAATCCTTTTCCTTATTTGACATAGAAGATGACACATCCCCATGCATAATCATAGCCATATTTTTAGAGCACACAATATTCTATTGTTGGCACATGTAGTGTAGGAAGATTACTAATTTACTTTTTGATGTTTTAAATGGTTGCTGCATGTTCTTTCCAAAAGATTGTTTTTCTTTAGAAGTTGTTGAAGAATAGTCATGAGTTTCACAGTCCATAATGTTATTATTTTTAGTTTTTGGTATCAATTGTGTGATTATATTTCCTTAATATTTTAGATCAAACTCCATAATTTTCCATTCAGAAAAAGAGAGCAAGACAAGAGAACATAATTGAATGATTGTTAGTAGACTAGGAGAGAAAAAAAAAAGGGAGAGGGTCAAGGGCTATGAGAATTAAGGTGATAAGAGCGATGGTGAAAACAAGAGACTAGGTTGAAATACAACTATAGAAATAATGTCTTATGATAAACATGATTTATAAATTAAGATGTTTGTTGGTTTTATAAACCATAATAGACATATTTTTTCTCTAAACTTTTGTGGATCTTAAAAACATAGTCATAGATCCTAAGGGAGAAAAAAAGGAGGGAGATGGTAAGGGGGTGCGAGAATTAAGGTGACAAGAGGGATGGTGGAAAGAAAAAAAGGAGGAGAGGGTTAGGGGGTATGAGAATTAAGGTGACAAGAGAGATGGTGATACGAGGAGACTAGGCTCAAATAAAACTATATAAATAATATCTTATAATAATTATGTTTTATATATTAAGGTCTTTGTTTGTTTTATAAACCATAGTAGACATGTTTTTTCTCAAAACTTTTTCTGATCTTCAAAACATTGTCATAATTCATTTTCTATTTCTTTTCTTAATTATATAAGTGTGCCAACTTGAGATACAATTACAGATGAATTTTTTTGTAGCATAATTTACTATATTTGTCCCTATTCTTTCTCAATTGAGTATGAATATTGTATGGTGAAAATGTGACCACACTTCTATGAATCATTACATGCAAGGGAACTCAAGAATGATGCCTCACAAATCGATCCATAGCTCCCTAGGCATGGAGTGCAAGGGTTTTAAGAATGCTCTCAGCTAGAGCTATTTAGCCAATAACCTTGCTAGTAAACCATGCAATGGGAGATTCAATGAAGACAAGGGCAAGAATGCCAATATCCCCAAGAATCAAATGCAATGCAAGCTAGCTAAGAATGAAGATGCAAGCTAAGCTATGGAAATGAAAGATGCAAGAAATGAAATCTCACTATGAAGCAAGAAATCCATGATGATGCAAGAATGAAGACAAGAAGATAGAGTGTTGATGAAGATCCAAGATGAATGCCAACAATGCTCCAAATCTTCAAACCCTAGATGCAAGAATATCTCCAAAAGCTCCAAGATGACCTAGAAAACCTGTAGCATAACAATAACATAAAAATTGTGTGTACAAATGAGGAAGAGAGCTCTCCTTTTATAGGGAATGAAAAAGGAATGGGCCATGGAGATTAAGAGGCAAAAGATTTAATCAACGGTGGAGGAAAAAAGAAGCTTGATCCTTGTGCACAAATATCCTCCAATAAGAAAATTAGAAGCATTTACTTTATGTTGAGCATTTAATTTATGTCCATGTGAGACAAAAAGTACTTTTTCTTTTATTTTATTTTTATTTTTCTTTATAAATAAGAATTAAATGCTTTATTTGTGCAACATAGGATAAGAAGAAAAGGTGGGCTTTTTATTTATTAAAAGGGGAGGAAATATTCTTTTTAAATGAATAAAAACTTAGGATAAAATGGTTAGCCCATAGAAAATAATCGAATAAATGATAGCACAAGGATTTGATCAAGAATAAGCAATTTATGATTTAGCAAAAGGGGCTAATAGTCTAGGTGACCATTTTTAGGTGTATACAAATATAACACTTTTTATTGTATTTGAATATGGATAATATCTATCAACAGAGTTAATTACAAGCAATACATTTACCAACATTTTATAAAATTTAGAGAAATCATATGTGATTTTTTCTCTTTTATATTGAACTTTTATTAATGTATATGTCACAAGAATTTCATGGGGGCTTCACTAATGGGGAAATACCCTATCACATGCATTCTATTGGGGGGTTAAAATGGTCAACAAATAGGGCAATATATTGCCTATATTCCGAGGGGGGGGATTAAGAGGGTTTATAGAGGAAAATGGGTGGGGGGGGGGGGGGGGGGGGGGGGGGGGGTTGTATAAAAAGGGGGGTGACAGAAAAGGAGTTTAGGGAAATATTTGTTAAAAATAGGGGTCTTCTTTAGTATTCCACGAATGCATGTGATATGACCCCCGTTCACCAAGTGAAGCTCCTTGAAGAATTTTCCTTGTACATCTAAACTTCTATATATTTTCTTTTGTCAAGTTGTTCCTAGTCTTAGAATACAAGAGTTTTACATAGTGATGAAGCAACACTAATATCCACTTGAGTATCAAAATGTTTGTACCATTTATTTCTTTTGAAATTAATTGAGAAAAAATGTTATTAACTAGAGAAGTCTTATATTCCATTTCTTGCTTTGGTACTTGCATACTAGTATTGATAGGTCTTACCTTTCTAGGATTTGGATATTTATATTTAGCTAAGAAATCTTCTTCTTCCTGAGATTTTGTGATTTTAACACCTTTATTCTTTTGAGAACATTCAAGAATATTATCAAAAATATAATTTACAAAATTATGTTCTTCAAGAATTTTATTTAATTATTTTTCTTCTTTTCTCCTTTTTTTTCTTATTTCATGCATATTTTTGGGTAGATAATATTCTTTCAACTCAAATTCCTTAAAAAGAAGAGGAAATTATGCTACATCTTCACAATCTGATTCATTTTTAAATTGAGATGGGAAATCTCCAAGTGTTGTAAGTATTACCTCTTCCTCGCACAAAGAATGATGATTTTGATTCTCTAGGTGGAGATGATTTGTTCATCATGGAAGAAGGTGGGTTATGTTCTAGTTCATCTATAAGACTTTTTAAATCTTCTACATTATTTTTAGATACTTCAAGTTCTTCAAGCATTGGCTAAAATCAACTACATCCCACCACACCACTACATTAGCAATATACACAAATAAATAAATATTTTTTTTACAAGAGAAATCAATAACTATATGTCCTAGTTTATTACATATGTAGCAAATAACTATTTTGGACCGAGGCATATATTTTTCCATTTTCTCAAATATTCCATAACCTTATCGTGAATTCCATAAGGAAGCCAACCTTGTAAGATATTTTATTTTAATAAATAAATCATCAACAAATTCTTCTTTATATGCTAGTTTCCTTAAATGTTTAGAATATTCTTTGAAATAATCTAGAGAGAAACTTTCAATATTGTTGAGCTCCTTGAGTTTTTCTTCCTATATATTTATTTTCTTCTAGGCAAGATTCATCTACTATGGGTTATATAAATTTGTCCATTGAATTAGAATTATTGTAGACAAGTTCATCCCTTTTATCACTAGATGTAGCTTGCTCGTAGTGAGATTTTATACCTCATAAATATTGTACAACAAATGCTTCTTTTTGGTGTTGCATCATACTGACCATCTGTCCTATTGTAAAAATTGTATCGGTTGAGGCTCTTACTATATTTATGAACTCTAGTAGATTTTACAGTCTATCAATATTTAGATACCAAGGAGTCACTAGAATATTCACCATCATCATATTAGCAGGAGGTGAAATAGTTACATTATTTTTATTGCTCAAAATTTTTATTTTAGATTTAGAAAATTCTCCTTTAGGAAGAATGATTATCTTTTTCTATCGTTTCTTCATCTTCAAGCCAATTTAGACTAGCTTCTAAATCTACTATTCATAATCAAATCTTATTTATATTATCTCTCATAATATGTAAATTATTCAAACATTGATAAGCCTCATTGCAAATTTCTATAGTATGTTGCATAATTTCTTCTACAAATGCAGAGTATTTTTAGGAAAACCTACCCAACCTATCAACTTTAGAACTTATTTTGTTAATAATCTGCCTAATATGTTTCACATCTCTACACAAAACATTAAAATTTTCTTCAAAATATTGAGAAACTATACCTAAAATAAATCTTTATTATAACCAAATATCCTTAAGAATTTTTTGTATCATTCTATTGTTACACAATTTATTAGGCCTAGGATCAAGGCCATTGAGATAACTTTAGAATATGATCTTTCCAAGACCTCTCAAACTAAGCTCCTTTCAATTATTCCCAAATTTGAAATTGACTATATAAGAAATTACACAGATGTAAATTTTATTCACTTTGGAGTAATATTAGCCCATGTAGGATCATGTGTCCCTAAAAATATAAAACATGTCTAATATATGCCATTATTGGATAGATTATAGACCTATTATGAGCATTCATGCCAAATATCATTCCTGTCTCACTTAAATGAAACCACCATTTATTTTGATTTTTTTGAATCTTACAATATGTGCTAGAAATTGTAATACCCCAAAAATGGGCTATAGGTTCATTAACCTCTTACATCAACAATTCGATCGAAATCGACATCAAAGTCCTAACCTAAGTTACATCTGCACATCAATTTATCAAAAACCTAATTGATTATCTTAATTCTGCATTGGGGAATATTCCTTGAATATTCTTAATTTATCATAATTATCTTTAATTGAATATTATTTGGTGATAAATGTCATTATTTATCCTAAAGTTGATTAATTAAGTATTCTGAATATTTAATTAATTAATTTAATTCAGCCACTTAATTATTTAATTAGATTTAATTATATTTATTCCTAAATTGTATTATTTAATTTTGACAATAAATTAAAAATCTTATGACTAATTGATTAAATTCTTATTTAATTAATTGATGTCAATTGTCAATAGTTAATGATATAATTTTGAATAAAGTTTGATTTAATAATTGATTAACCCATAAATTAGTTGTTTTAAGTCAAAAATCAATTAAGTTGAAGATAAATCATTTTATTTATTTAATTAATTCATAATTATCTATGCACATTCAAATAGCAGTTAAACTTTAAATCAAAAAATCAATTCAAGTTGTTATCTTTTTGAAACTCAACATCTATTTTGAGTTGAAAGCTGATCTAAACTTCTGATTTGAGTCAAAAAGCTATTTTTGCATGATTTTGTGAGTTAATTAATTCTAATTTCTTGTTAACTCAAAAATCAACTTGATTTTATCAAGAGTGATTTATGGCTTTTGCATCCTCAAGCCCTGGATTTCTATAAAATCAAGGCTCAACTCTTCATAAATCTTCTCTCGAATTTGCACAATTACTCTGGCGAAATTGCACACGAAGAATCAAGCTTTTGCGATAGGTGACTTCGTGAGATCAATTCATAGTTTTTCATAGCTTTGCATAGTTTTTTCATATCAATTCATATCATTGTTAGAATAATCTACATATTATTTCAATCCATTCTAGATTAGATTCATACAGTTTTTCATCCTAATTGCATTAAAAAAAGAAGAAGATTAATTTGCATTCATTCTACATTCATCTTTTTGCATTCAAATCCTTCATTTAGGTGTTGCATCATCATTGATCTCAGTCTAATCTGAGAATACCATACTCGCACCTACTAGAAGGCAGTAGATCATCTGGTTAGCTTAGTTTCATATATTCACAGATTTTGATTTTTGCTAACCTCTAATGTTTTACTGAAGTGTTGTGTCCACAACTAGGTACAATTTTCACACACACCATTTTTGGCACCCACCGTGGGGCCCTGAAATGGGTTTCCAGTTCTATTCTAATATTTTCTATCAATTTTCTATCATTTTTTGGCCAAAACTGTGATTTTTAATTTCTATTCGTACCATTTTCGTATGAGTTTTGTCAGAAAGTCATGCCAAAACTCTTTGAGTGTCGTACGATATTTAGTGTTTTTAAGACTTGTACCCATTCTTATACATTATCATTTGGGAGCTGCTTTATCGTGTGGGCATATACCCACTATCATACAAGTTTCCAGATTGTCGTACAAGAGGTAACTGATTTTCGTACGAGTTTTTCCATAATAATTCAATTGTTATATTGAGATATTCTAACAGCTAACCCTAACAATTAACCCTAACAATTGAGATATTCTATTTCTGATTGGTATTTGCTGATTCTGATAGGAAAAGCGTAACAAAATTGCAAAAATAGGTAAAATCTACTAAGCGCATTGTGAGGAACTCAGGTATTCTGTTGCATTTGATAACACTTCATTTTGGATATAAAATGAATTCTCACATGTCAAGCTTGTGTGACTTTTTCTTCTTTCATATCTTAGACTTCAGTTTTGGGCTATAAAATGAACATAGATTTTCTTTTTGCATATATGTTACACATAGTAAATAGGCCCTATGAACACTATTTGTGGATGATCTTGAGAGAGTGGGCTTCATTCGCTTGTTCATGCATGTGAAGGTCTTCTTGACGAAGGATTCCCTTGTAGGTAGGGAGGTTACTGAGATTATTTCATAGTTTTACTAGGTTTGGTCCTCAACTTTTGATCGATACGTTCTCTCTCCAGAGAGATCGATAGACATAGTTGTTGACATTAAAAATCTTGGTGAAATAATTTCAGTCTTAGCGTGTTAGATTAATCTATTTGCTATGTTTGGGTAAAAGTGATAAGGCTAGAGGATTATGGTCTACTCCCTTTTTGGGTAGTATCAGAAACTCAAATCCTTGGATCTGGACCAAGTCCCCATGTGGTATCTTTTGTGAGTCACCTTTGGAGAGGGTTAACTATAGTAGACATTCCCTTTATTGGGTCAACCACGTGGATGGAACCTCAAGTGGTAATAGCCATTTTCACCGTGGTAGAAACAACCGCTATATAAATGTCTTTGTGGAAGAAATCTCCATGAGTGTGGTCTCTTGTTGGGCTGTCAGATCTCCCTAGCAGCTCCTGATTGATTAAATTCTCAAACTGTGTCAAAACCCTGGTGCACCTAGATTGGAGTTCACCCTCTTGAGATCACAAAAGTTACAGAGTCAGACCATTACTAAATACCTTAGCGAGGACAAATTTTCATTTTCTAGGACTATGTGCATTATTGGGAAACTTTTTGAGAACATACATAAGTAGCATTCCTAGGGATTAGCACAATAAGTCACTATTGCTTGTTCATGCGCAAGGTTGCTTTTTCCCTTGTTCATTATTTTCAGATGATTGATTGCTTCCTTTGCTTGCTATTTTGTGTGTTTGATATCTACTTGGTCTTTGGAAATGAACAATCCCAAACTATTACATGAATCTGCAAACCTAGACAGAGAAAATCTTACAAACAAATTGATTCTGAAAACTAAAAAACTACAAAATCTAATGCAAAATTCCTTTCTAGGGTCTTAAGTCATCCCAGAGTCTCAGAAACTTGTACGAGTTTCCACCAAAAGTCGTATCAGAACCCCTATATTGTCATACGAGAGCTTGTATAATGTCGTATAAGTTTTGTCAGGAAAAGTGAAAGAAAATCAAACCCTAGTGTCAACTGTCATACGATCCTTGTCAATTGTCATGCCAGAGCCTACCCAGACTCGTACGAGCTTGGAGAAAGTCATATGAGAATTTTAGAAAAATTGCCACAAACTTGCCAAAATTGCTAGAAATCCAATTTTTATAGCCTACTTCCAGATTCTATCAAAAAAATTGTTGTGTTAGGAAAATAGCAAAAAATAGAAAGAAACCAAGCTATTAACCCGAAGTGGTGTCTTGATTCTGATATAGCCCTCTGATTTATTGATTGATCTTTGTTTCATCTTGTGTCAAAACCTTGTCAAAATCATCTTCAATTCAATCTTCAAACAAAAATGGCTGTGTTGCAAGCTCATGTCCACCATCTTTTGGGCGTCTAACCATACTACTAGGGCACATTATCCTTCATTTACGTCCAATTTGATCTTCAATCAATACAATCTTGACAAGGTTGTGTCATTCGATCTTCTTGAATCAAGTCATTCTTCAATTGTCTTCATCTTGCTCTTTTGCTTCACCCAAGGTTAATGGTGGAAACTAGAGCTTCATTACAGTGAAAACAAGGAGAAAAACCCAAATTCTCTTCAGCCGCATCTTCTACGATTGCTAAGACATTTCATCAACCTTTCGACACAACTAAATTTTTAGAAGACACTCTTGGAAATATTTACTTGATAGGTTGTTACGTCACTCCTTCTGCATCAATCCACATAGGTCATCAAGTAACTCCGCCTGCATCAATCCACGCAGGTCATCAAGCAACTCCTCATCGATCAATCCCTGGTAGTTCTCTTAACAACACTATGTATCAAGGAGGAGGCACAAGCCAAGGTTCCCAAGGACATCAATCACAACATGGTGCGGATCAAGAACCCACACCTACTGAAATTGCTCAATATCAAAATGATGATAACTTCAAGAAAATGATGAGGCATTTCTTAAAAGAAGAAAAGGAGACATACTTCCTAGAGTTGGCTCACCAAGGGGCTAAAATTCCTCCAAACTTTAATGTTGAAGATACCATCACACATGAGGAAGAAAATCCTATCACAACCATGATGAAACATATGCATGCCATGCAAGTCAAGCTCAACAAGCTAGAAAAAGATAAGGAACCTAAGGAGTTCTCCATGGAGGCCCTATGCCCTTTTCCATTTGATAAAGACTTGTACATGCCACCATTCCTGAAAAGAGTGGAAATGCCCAAATATGACAAATACGATGGAAACTCTGATCCCCAAGATCATGTTAGAGAATCCTGTACTCAACCTATGGATTTCATGCATGAACCAACCTACCTAATACATCTTTTCCCTCGATCTCTAGGAGGGTCAGCTATTCATTGGTTCCCAAAAATACCTCCAACAATCAAAACTTTTGAGGAGTTAATCAAACTATTCTATCAACAATACTCATACAACATCTAGCATCCGGTCACTATGATCAACATTTTCAATCTGAAATAAAACTCAGGAGAACCATTTCTGAATTTTCTCAAATGATGGAGGAAGAAGTTTTCTCTATATGCTAGACCCATTTCAGAAACTGAGAAGCTGGAAATTTTCATCAACAACCTTGTTCTAGAAATCAAATACCATTTGCAAATGCAAAATCATACCTCATTTGATAATATGGTAGAAAATGCAATCAAAATTGAGAAAGTAATTGTACAAAAAGGAGACATATCACTTCAAAAGGACAAGGATGAATCTGGATCTAGTTCTAAAGACAAAGGAAAAATCTAGAATAAGAATAAAGGCATCGTCATAGATGGTGTTGTTGATACTATCTATGCCCCGTCTAAGGCACCCGCTTTCAATCTCACTATTGGCACCCAAGCTATCAAAGCCTCAGAGGCAAAAGAAACATAATCAAACAAGAAGCCATTTGACTACAAACCTTGGGCTACAGATCCTAAATGCAAGTTTACCCCTCTTGGAGAGTCCTTGGAATCCACCATGAAAACTCTGTTGGCCAAGAACATCATCACCTTGCTTGAGATAAAAGTATTTGATCCAAAACCTAAACCAAAATGGTGGAGAGAGAATGATTTCTATGACTTCCATCACAATAAGGGTCATAAAACCAATAACTGCATATGCTTGAAACATATCATCCAAGACAAAATTGATAATAGAGAAATCATAATTGACAAGCATAAAAGAAATAATGATCATACAAAATTCACATAACCATTTCCAAAACATGCTCAAGGAGATTCATCTTCTCAGCCTAACATGGGTGCTAAAGTCAATTATGCTTACTTAGGAAATAATGCTATCATAAATATGGTTGAACCATGCCTATCTGAGCATTGCAATGTCATCACAATTGTAAGAAAGGATAGAGATAATCAATCAGAAAATGCAGTTACTTGATCACAAGCTCAGGTGCATCTACAAGGACAAAATTTAGATTCATCAAATGTTCCTAAGGTGCCTTTTAATCTTTCATCTACTTCTAAATAGAAGGCTGCCTCTAAGTCATCAAATCCTAAGGACATGAGGCCCACATCATACAGTATTTTCCAACAACTCTAGCATACCAATGTAAAAATCTCCATGTTTGAGTTACTTCGGATATCTCCAGCTCATAGAGCCATTCTAGACAAAGCTTTGCTTGGATCCAATGTTCCCGACAACCTTGATTTAGACAGATTCTAGACTATTGGTTGGTCATCTGACGTCTCCCTAGTATATCTCATTTTCAAAGGAAGATGATAACTCCTTGAGTCATCTGTATAACCAACCCTTGCACATTGAAGTCTTAATCCAAAACCATCATGTCAAACACGTGTTGATAGATGGAGGCACTCATCTCAACATTTGATCTTACAGCTTGATCAAAAAATTGGGATTATCAGAAGCTGCCATGGATCCTAAAAAGAAGATAACTATCAAGGCATATGATGAATAAGAAAGATCTTCTAAAGGAACAATTGTCTTACCTATCAAAACAAGTCTAGTTATCAGAGATATCACATGTCAAGTCCTTGATCTACCTTTTTCCTATAAAATTATTCTAGGGAGACCTTGGATACATGAAAAGCAAGCTATTCCTTCCACGTACCATCAATGTGTGAAATTTCCTTATAAGGGAGTAGAGGTGACCATTCTAGTTGACATATCTACAAGTTGTAATGCATTGAAAGAAAGTGCTGACAAACTTGTTCCTAATAACAGAGAATCTTCCACTAAGAAAATAGACATGGCGTCTACATCCAAGATGGAAGACATTGAAAAAGAGGTCAAAATCAAAGACAAGGGTGTGGGAGAATACACAATAGAATTAGTTTTATCTCTTACCTCTCTCCCGTTGTCCCCAAAATCTGTTGGACAACCTTCTAACAAAGTGAAACCCAATGCTAAAGAATCCTAGGTCATATTCAATGGAAGCTTTGTCATAGAGCAAGTATCTAAACAAGAGTTTGAGGAAGAAGAAGCCATGCTTGCATGGTTATACAAGGATGAGTCTCAATCCCAATCAGTCCGGAAGTGTGATTCCACTTCAAGAAAAATTCCTTAGAAGTCATATGGACCAGAGGATAAACTAATCATAAAAATGGGATACACTAGAAAAGGACCTCTAGGACTACAAGGAAAAGGTCTTCAATCACCTCTTGACCACCGTGGCTAAACAAACAAGAATACAATAGGACTAGGATATCAGAAGAAGCCTTTCTATCTTAGCAAAAACTCTCCACATGTCTTAGAATAGATTGAACCATTAGCAGCAATTCAACTAAAGGAAGAAACACTACAATCTAATAGTGATGATTCAGACACTATTGATGAGCTCATTCCTTATGAGCATTTTCCTAAAGAAATACTAGACATCCTCAAAGATGAAGATGACCCCATAAAAAGAGCCTCTTATAGAACAAAGGACAGTAGAATGTAGTAGAAATACAAGAGCCTCTTATGGAACAAAGGACAATTGCACCACAAGAACCAACTGATCTTCAAGAAATCCACATAGACCAGGAGGAAGGTGGTAGCTATTCTGAAACAGATTCCCATGAGTATGAATTCAAATGAGACTCAGAAGGAAATCCTGCTTGGGGGATTCACCCTAACTTTACACACATTCTTGACTTTCCAAGAGGCTTAGATGAAGAATCAAATGATTATGAGTGGGGAGTCATTCCAGAAGAAGATGAGCTTATCACAGAGAAACATGTTGATGTTATTCACCAATATGCACCTAAACCCAATGTAAGTCTAGAGCAAAATGATGAACTTAACTAGTCTGATCGACTGATGGTTGAAGTGGACTCCCACAATGACATTGAGCCTATTCATGAATTGAATGTTTTGAGTTGTAATATCACCTTCAAACTTGAGAGTTAGGTTAGGACCAATGATGATAGATCCATATCCGTGAACACCATTTCCCAATCCTTCCCCACTTTAACTATCCAAAATCCCAAACTTCTTGACCAAACCTCCACAAATCCAAGCCAAGGTATCTATACCTTTCCAAATGACTATGCCCTTGCTTGCTACCTCAATGCAGTTGAGCCTATGATGAATTCCATCAGTGAACCAAGCATTAGCATGATGGAGTTAGACATTAAGTATCTTAGTCAAAAGAATAAGAACAAAAATAAAAGGAAAAAGAGTTCTGAGGGTGAAAATTGCTTTGTGGCAGTCTCAGAACCTACAAAAGTAAAAATAAAAGATGTATTCGATGGTGAAAACCTCTTTGAGGTGCCTAAGGATGAGATATTTGATGTCCTTCCAAGTCATTTACAAGATAGATCTCTAGTACTGATTGAGCCCACTCAACCTATCAACTTGGGAACAATAGAAGAACCACAGTTGATTCATGTAGCACAATCCTTATAAGAAGAAGAAAAGAAAACATTCACTACATTCCTAACAAAGAAGAAGATCAAATTTGCATGGAAATATTCAGATATACTAGGGTTGGATCCTAATCTTATAATGCACCATTTATCTATAGCTCTAGGAGTCAAACCTATTAAGCAAAAATTGAGAAAGATGCATCCACATGTTGCACTCTTGGTCAAAGCTGAATTAGAGAAACTACTAAAAGCCAGATTCATTTGAGTTATTGATTATGTAGAATGGATCTCTAACATAGTTCCAGTATCAAAACTAGACAAATCTATAATAGTATGCATAGATTTTAGAGATGTAAACAAGGCATTCCCTAAGGATGATTTTCCATTACCAAATATTGATATGATAGTGGACATGACCATGGGCTTTGGATGGTTTTTTTGGATACAACCAAATAAAAATTCCTCTAGAGGATCAAGATAAAACTACTTTCACATGTGCAAGGTATTCGAATGTCATGCCATTTGGTCTCAAAAATGTAGGTGCTACATATCAGAGAGCTATGACATCTATTTTCCATGACAAGATGCATCAAACTATGGAGGATTATGTTGACGACACCCTGGCTAAATCTATGGTAAGATCTGAACATCTAAATGATTTGAGAAAAATACTAGATCGAATGGAGAAGTTTAGTCTCAGACTGAACCCTAAGAAGTGTGCTTTTGGTGTCACTTATGGAAAGCTCTTAGGCTACATTGTTTCAAAGAAAGGAATTGAAGTAGATCCAAAAAAGGTTAAAGCTATCATAGAGATGCAACCTCCCAAGAATATTAGTCATGGAGACTCACAACTTGTAATACACCAAGTCAATGATGTGTATCAAATGAAAGATGAAAAGCTAATCCCATACAAGAGAATGGTAGATGATCTAAATCAATATTTCATTTCTATCACTTTTGAGAAAATTCCTAGAATAGAGAACAAAGCTGCTGTTGCTATGGCAACACTATCTACTTTATTACAACAGCTCGAACATGAGCTATGATATGAGTTCTTGGTGGAAACACTATCTTATCCTGCATATGATTCCCCTAAAACCTGCATGATCTACACTGTTGTTGGTCATGATTCATCTAGATATATCTCCAAGACCAAATCATTCCTGATTTTTTCAACCACCATGAGAAATGATACCTTATCTGCAATGCATCTTAGTATGTCATCATTGGTAATGATTTGTACAAACAAGGTCTAGATGGTACATTCCTTAGATGTTTAGAATGGGAAGAGTCTCAATGTGAATTAGAGGAAGTTCACAAAGGTATATGTGGATCACATTCCAATGGTTTAACACTAGCTTGAAAACTTATTAGGGCTGGGTACTATTGGCCTGAAATGGAAAAAGATGTAATAAAGTTTGCTAAGAATTGTAAAAAATGCCAAGTACATGGTAACTTAATTCATGCAGCAGGGAGAGATCTAATTCCCTTTACTACAAAATGGCCTTTTCACCAATGGGCATTTGATCTTATAGGAGCCATACATCCTCATTCTTCTAATGGACATACCCATATTATTACAGCTACAAAATATTTCACAAAATGGGTAGAAGCAATCCCTTTGACTCAAGGAACCAGTAAACAAATATCAATGTTCATCTTGAACTACATCATATGTCGATATGGTATTCCACATTCTATAGTCACAGATAATGGTGGTCAATTTAAGAATAGAGACTTAGATGATCTATGTGCTAAATTCAAGATTACACAATATTGGTCATCTATTTACTATCCTCAAGGGAATGGACAAGCAGAGGCTTCAAACAAGAATCTATTGAAAATCTTGCATTGTACAGTTAATAAAACAAGAAGAGACTAGCATCTCATGATCAATCCATCTCTCTGGGCCTATAGAAAAAGTATCAAAATGCCCATAGGGGCTACACCATTCGCTTTAGTTTATGGGTCTGAAGTAGTACTACCTATTGAGGTTGAAATCTCATCACTAAAAATTAGAATGCATGGTCTAGTAACTGATGATGACTACATAGTGTCTAGGTTGCAAGAACTTGAACTACTAGATGAGCGCAAACAAGTAGCATATGATCATCTCAGAGTATATCATAAAATAATGTCTAGAGGCTACAAAAAGAAAGTCAGACATAGAGAATTTTAGGTTGGCGATCTAGTCTTGAGAGAGAATCCTAAAAATCAATCGCATAGAGAACGCAAGGGGAAGTTTGAACCCAACTGGCTGGGTCCCTTTGTTATCACTGCTACTTTTGGCTCTGGAGCCTATCAACTCTCAATGAATGACAGAGAAAATTTTTGAGAACCAATCAACGTTCTCCATCTAAAGAAATTCTACCCCTAAGGCATTCAGTGTTAAAAAATGTCTTGAAAAAATTATAAAAATCAGAAAAAGTCCTGAAAAAATGAACATCCCGGTGAAAACCTAGCAATAGGCACCTTGATGTATCACAAAAAAAATAAATAAATATTAAAAGTACAAAAAAAAGTTAAAAAATGAAAAATACAAAAAAATAAGAAAAAGAAAAAGTGCCTTGGTGAAAACCTGGAAACAGGTGCCCTGGTAGCAAAAATAGAATCTCTACCAAGATGGTGAAAACTCGACAAACAGGTGCCACTTGTTTCAAAATGCTCCATCTATCAATGCAATCTTGGTCTTTCCCAACTTTCAGTCTTGCTTTAGTTTGTACATACTTCCTGTTTTCAATAAAGCCGATTTGTACACCAATCAACTCAAGTGTCTGTATCCTATCATTGTTTCAAACTTGGGGGAAATCAATGTCATATCCTATGGTCTCCAGTATACCTCAAACGTGTCATATCCAGTCAAGGTCCTTTGAAGCCTCATCCGAGTCAGTTAGTCAATCTCCTTACTAGAAAGGATTTTGTAAAACCACAAACAAACATCAACCACAAACTAAAGACAATCTATGCCTGACTTGCTTTTATCTCCTTGTATGCTTACTGATTCGCATTGATATTTTTGCATATTATGTCCTTTTGAGCTCTTCGATGATGTCCTTTTAAAGATTTAGAGAGTGATGACTAGGGGCATAATATTTTCATTTTTTTCTTCTTTGAGTGAAAATCTAACTTTGGAAATTTTTGATTGAAATGGTGTCCGTTTGTAAGAGCCTCCATCTCGTATTGGATGGCCATGAGTACCTTGACCATTGATACTCAAAAAATTCAAGGAAATTTGATTTAACTTTTGTCTTTGTGAGTGAGTTCTTACTCCTACTATGAAGCACGATCTTACCTAAGGATGTGAATGATAAAGGGTCACTACGGGTAATTCACAATAGATTTAGAGTGATCTCTTGACTGCTTGATGTGTTTGCAACCACAAGGTGTATTTAGGTCATTACGACATTTATGTTTTGATGCTTATACAAATTGCTATATCAAAATGGACATGATATTCAGGTCATCCTGGTGTTTATGCCTTGGTGCTTATATCTAATTTGACATTTCGAAAACAAAATCAATATTCATATGTCCATGGTTGTATAGCCAGTGGGCGTTGTATTGATTTTTGCGCATACAAATCAATATTCATATATTCATAGTTTCCTAAACTAGTGGATGTTGTATTGATTTATCCAGTTACCTAATAAAATTCAATGATGAAAATGACCGACACATGATTAGTGACTAACTCTTAGGTCCTAGGTCTACATTTCATTTTGCATTTCACTTTGCACTTTGCATGATTGCATTTATCTCATGATTTCCAAACCAGGTCGATGCTTAATGATTCTCCAAAACTATGCTAAACATATCATAAGGACTGAGTATCGCACGAAGGTCTTCTTAACAGATCACCAAGCAAGCAACCTTGACTAATTTTGACGTTCTGAACCCATTTTCAGGATCAAAATCAAAATTTGAGATCGTTTACTATGTCAAAATTGTGATTTAAAATTTTCAGACCCAGGACGGCTAACTGCTTGCATAATCAACCTTCTAATCATCATAGAAATCTAGAATTCAACTTAACTAATTATCTAACATCAGACTATTTGAATTTCAACTTGGTAAACCATGGTCAACTCATGGTCAACTCATGGTCAAACCTAGTCAAAATTGGTCTTCAGGACCTCTAAACAATACATAATGCATTCTCGAACGTGTATAACCATTTCTCAAATCAATTAACATGCTTCTAAACCATTCAACACCGACTATTCTTGTCAGATTTTGATTTTCATCCCGAAGGGGCATGGTATTGCACATCAATCAAATCTGTAAATCAAATATTCTTTCAATAATCAAGACAACAACCACGTCTAGTTGTTGATTCATCTAAAAGTCCTTGTCGCTTGGGGCATATAAGATTCATCGAGATCCATATCAATCTGGTATCCTAATCAATCTTGTAAACCGTATCAACTTTTCGTAACCATAGGTTCATTAGTGTTATTTCATTGGTTCTTCATAACTGAAGGGTTTAGATGTGATACCATTTCGATTCCTTTGGACAATCAAGTCTGGAATCAGGTCACTCACTTCTTCATAATCATAAGGTTCAGAATCATGTGTTTTGATACTTTTTTGTAATCACTAGTTCATTGTTGCTATAGTTAACATCATCTTTGGTCAATCAGGACCTAACATCTTCAAATCTTTTAAATCAGTTTTTGTCTCAGAATCGGTTCATCTTTCAAATTAGTTTCTTCATCAAAAATAGATTAATCTTTGAACCACTGCACTTCACACAGTAATTCAAAGAGGGGCAAAATGTAATACCCCAAAAATGGGCTATAGTTTCATTAACCTCTTACATCAACAATTCGATTGAAATAGACATCAAAGTCCTAACCTAAGGCACATCTGCACATCAATTTATCAAAAACCTAATTGATTATCTTAATTCTGCATCAGGGAATATTCTTAATTTATCATAATTATCTTTAATTAATTATTATTTGGTGATTAATGTTATTATTTATCCTGAAGTTGATTAATTGAGTATTCTAAATATTTAATTAATTAATTTAATTTGGCCACTTAATTATTTAATTAGATTTAATTATATTCATTCCTAAATTGTATTATTTAATTTTGACAATAAATCAAAAATCTTTTAACTAATTGATTAAATTCTCATTTAATTAATTGATGTCAATTGTCAATATTTAATGATATAATTTTGAATAAAGTTTGATTTAATAATTGATTAACCCATAAATCAGTTGTTTTAAGTCAAAAATTATTTAAGTTGAAGATAAATCATTTTATTTATTTATTTAATTCATAATTATCTATGCACATTCAAAGAGAAATTAAACTTTAAATCAGAAAATCAATTCAAGTTGTTATCTTTTTGAAACTCAACATCTATTTTGAGTTGAAAGCTGATCTAAACTTTTGATTTGAGTCAAAAAGTTGTTTTTGTATGATTTTGTGAGTTAATTAATTCTAATTTCTTGTCAACTTAAAAATCAACTCGAGTTTATCAAGAGTAATTTATGGCTTTTCTCAATGCATCCTCAAGCCCTAGATTTCTATAAAATCAAGGCTCAGCTCTTCATAAATCATCTCTCGAATTTGCAAAATTACTCTGGCAAAATTGCACACGAAGAATCAAGCTTTTGCGACAAGCGACTCTGTGAGATCAATTCATAGTTTTTCATAGCTTTGCATAGTTTTTTCATATCAATTCATATCATTGTTAGAATAATTTGCATATTATTTCAATCCATTCTAGATTAGATTCATACAGTTTTTCATCCTAATTGCATTAAAAAAAAAAGAGATTAATCTACATTCATCTTTTTGCATTCAAATCCTTCATTTAGGTGTTGCATCATCACTGATCTTGGTCTAATATGAGAATACCATAGTTAGACCTACTAGAAGGTAGTAAATTTCTTGGTTAGCTTAGTTTCATATATTTACAGATTTCAATTTTTGCTAACCTCTAATGTTTTACTGAAGTGTTGTGTTCACAGCTAGGTACAATTTTCACACATAGAAATCATGGTTTTAAAGAAGTTGAATTTGAATTTATTTACTATTAGGGATTTTTTTTCATTTATATATGGATTAGAGATGTTTTAAAAATATAAATATGCTAGTGTACATATCCAAATATTATATAGTTTGGAAAACACAAACCATCCTAGCATTATAGAAAATCTTCCCTATGCCAAAAGATTGAAAGATGATGTACAATTACAAAAGAGGCATATGAATACTATAGGTATACCCATTGGATGTAAATCACATTGGTTAAGAAATGTTTATCCTAGACTTTCAAAAACTAGAACCACCCAATAATATAAAAGGAAACACTATCCAAGTCCTTACTCAAAGTTAGTTCAACAAATTATTTACCTCTCCTTGTCTTGCTTTTGTACCACCAAAGTCTTCTATAAAAAAAGGATAAAGTTTAGTTGTATGAACACACTATTTTTAATTTTACAAAATTAAAATAATTTTCATAGGACACGAGGATTACTTTGCACCTCTAGTTTTTCTTCTTTTGCAGTTTGAAATTCTTTTTCTCCCCTTCAACCTTTTCCTTTTGAGAACTAATGCAACTTTTTTGATATTAACATGATTAAAAAAATAATTTAGGAGGGAATAAGTCTAATTTGAATATGATAATTGGGATGAGATATCACTTTCTTAAGCTACCATCAGCTGGATATTTTCTATTGGCTATATAAGGTTTGGAAGAGAAAGTCACAATGAAGAGATGAGCTCTTAACAATGTATATATATTTTATTTAAATTAAAAATATATTACTAATAAAATAAGTTAGGTTACATAGAAATGGAAATAGATACCACAAAATTCTGACCAAGCCATATCACCATAGTTAACTAAGGAGAACAAAATATAACTTGGTGTACTACATCATCAAGTATATTACATTGTACCATATATAAAAAATTTGCATAAAGTCTATATATCATTGATTGAACAAAAAACCACATAAGAATTAAAACCACTTAGGTACATCACTATCATCATTAAATATTGTCTTGTCATTAATGAGTATATCTATGTCATTAGCAAATAATTGTTTTTCACTACTAGTTACAATCTTATTCAAGTTGTTACTTTCCTTAAAAACCAATACCCTTGAAGGTACTGCAAGGAGAAATATTCTCTGTTGTTGCCACTATTGAAGTTCTAACTAATTATTTCTAGGTCCTCGACTAGCATCTTTTTTAAGCTCATATTGGTGCTTCTTACAAAATCAATTCTAAAAATATATGTCCTATTTTTGGAAGTTTTCATCTAACTTCATAAGGTCATGTGACTAAAATTCAACATACTTTATGTTTGATCTGAAAATTTTGTAGAGCCTTCATCCATAATTTTCATAACCCTATCGGTGAGGATCTCTTATGTCATAATATCCTATTAAAGAATGTTAAATAGAGTGATTCTATTAAAATACACTATAAGGCTCCTTTTGTCTTGGTAAAATTCCTTGTTTGTCCTTTTCTATGAAACCATAAGATGGAAGTAGACAAAGAAATCTAAAACTTAGTCAAGTTAGCATTAAGACCATTGTGATGGCTACACAAAATGTCTTTTTAGGACATAAACCCCTAGTGTCCTTGGTGCAGGGCACCTAAGGTACCATCCAGGTTGTTCCTTGTGTTTTTTTTGTTTTGATTATGTAATAAGGTGGATGAATCCTAGAGATCATCCCTTGTGTGTATGAATCCTATTTGTCTGGTCAAGGATCCCATTGGCATGTCTATAAGCCTTGGGATGCCTTAGTCCACTTGGATTATAGGTTTCTTAGGGGTAGGTGAAATAGAGATTTTAAGTATTTATGATGTTTTAAGCATGATTTTGATGTTTTTAAATCATTTAGGGTGTATGTAACTTGAATCATTGTTCATGATCACATTGTGAGTCATTTGGTGAGAAATTTGTCAATTTTACAAAAGTTGCAACAAAAAGTTGCAAAAGTTGCTTGAGAAGTTCAAATGTGGTTGCCAATGGTCACAACTACTAAGGGACTGGTTGGAAACCATTTTTTGGATGTATTTAATTATCTCAAGACCTATGCAAGAGGTTAGAACATGAAAACCAACTTTTGGATGCAAATTGAATAAAAATCCACCATTTTCCTGTGATATTCTGGTTGTGTACAGTCATGTATGGGAGATTTGGTAATAGTAACTGACATGGTTGTAAAACTTTGATTCAAGTAATTTTATTTCATTTGGGTTTGTGAAGGTAGAGTTATGATGCAAGGCAGGGAGCAAGAGGGACTAAAAAAAGACACACCCTAATGATCCAAGCCTACTCAACACATGCAGAAGCAACAAACAAAAATAATGAAAGAGAGAATGTAGAAACTTTCATATATTTCATCAAATAGAATGATACATGCTGGGCTGTAAGGCCTTCCCAGTTAGGGCCATATATTACAATGAAATATAGAATTCCTCAAACATGCGAGGATCTGTCAAAATCTTGACTTCTATCTTCTATCAAACTCCTATCCCCCAACTGCTGCTTAACTACAACCAAAAAACTACATTTATACAAGAGTCTATCGAACTGAGTCAGCCTTCAAATCCACAATCAATGGAAGGAACAGTTAGATTTGGGACCACACACCTCCCAATGATGGATTCCAACATTAAATCTATGACCCAAAATAAATGCACAAGTCGGCCACAACAAAAACTAAAACTAAACCCGTCGGTGAGCAAGATAACTGAGCAACAAAAAAGCAATGCCGAGCACTAGTGAAACAACTAACCACCTAGGACATAACCAACCACACTCAGTAGCCAAAGGAAATTGACCAACTACCGACCAACTCGGTCAAAGCAGGAACCGAGCAACACAGACAAATTCCAAATTGTTTTTGGTGACACAGGATTGCCAAGGACCTCTGATGCTCCTGCATCAGACACCTGGGGTTATTTGAAATGATTCTCTGAATCATTGGGTAGCTTTGGTCTGAGCTGCATCCCACCCAGATTGTGAAATCCATGAAATCTCTTCCATCGGTCTATTCTTCCATTTTACCAGATATTCCATATACTATTTTCCTCTTGTACTCTTGCCAACTCTTTCCTTCAAAATCTGTTCAATTTCTTCATTCTGCTTCCTAAGATATTTTTTCAGTACTATCACTTCTTCATTAGGTTCATGATACTCATACAAATCAACAATGTTAAAAATAGGTGATATATCCATGTCATTAGGTAAGTCAATCTCATATACATTTCCACTATCAAATTTCTTCAAAATCTTGCAAGGTCCAAATTTCTTCATCTTCAGCTTCCCGTATGTTGCAGCAGGAAATCAACCTTTCTTCAAATGAACCATCACTTCATCACCAACATAAAAATTTTTATGTCTCCTTGATCTATCAGCTCTATCTTTGTATTTCTAGTTACTGTCTTCCAGCTTCAGCTTCACATCTTCATGCAATGTCTTCATGTATTCAACAAATTCTACTCCTTCAACACTTTTCTTATTCTCATCAGCAATGTCTCTCAAATTAGATATACCTCTTGGTTGTGTGCCATTCACAATCTCAAATGGTGTCTTTCCAGTACTCCTATTCATTAAATTATTGTATGCAAACTCTGCTTGTGACAATATAGAATCCCAATTACTCAGTGTGTCTCCAACTAAACATCTCAAAAGATTTCCCAAACTTCTATTCACAACTTCACTCTATCCATCAGTTTGTGGATGAAATGTAGAACTATATTTCAACTCAGTGCCAAATTTCTTCCAAAGGGTTTTGCAAAAGTATCCAACAAATTTACTGTCTCGGTCAGAGATTATACTCCTCGGTAATCCATGCAATCTAACAATTTCCTTAAAGAAAATATCTGCTATATGTACTGCATCTAATGTCTTTCTACAAGGTATAAAATGTGCCATCTTAGAAAATCTACCCACAACAACAAATATAGAATCATTACCTCTTACTATCTTCAGTAAGCCAAGAACAAAGTCCATACTGATGTCAATCCAAGGTTTCTCAGGAAAAGAAATCGGTACATACAATCCAATATTCTGACTTGCTCCTTTTGCAACTTGACAAATACCACAACTTTTCACAAATTTTTGAACATCTTTATACAACTATGGCCAAAAGTACTTCTCCTTAAGAAAATTCCATGTTTTATCAATACCAAAATGTCCAGCCAAACCACTACTATGTTTCTCCTTTATCAGATTGGTTCTCATTATTCCTCTCGGTATACACAATTGAATACCTTTAAACAACATACCTTCCTAAATAAAATATTCATCCCATTTAGTATCTTGTTGATCTTGAATAGGTGCTCTGCACTTTCTCTCATCTCATCAAAACCAAGAACTTCAATTTTCATCTCAGTCATCAAAGATCTTCTTCTACTCAATGCATCAGCAACTCAGTTAGTGACTCCACTCTTATGCTTTATCAAAAATGTGTAACTCTACAAATACTCAACCCATTTCATATGTCTTTGATTCAACTTATTCTGACTACCCAAATACTGTAAAGCCTTATGATCAATATACACCAAAAATTCACTCAGTATCAAATAATGTCTCCATTTCTTCAGTGCTTGAACAATAGCATAGAATTCTTGATCACACATAGAATATTTCCTTCTAGCATCATTCAAATTTTCACTAAAGAAAGCAATAGGTTTACCTTCTTGACTCAACACAGCTCCAATTACACTTCCACTTGCATCACATTCTACTTGAAATACCTTACTGAAATTAGGTAATGCCAAGATATGTAATTCAACAAACTTCCACTTCAAAGTCTCAAAACTTTTGTTAGCTCCATGTGTCCACTTGAATTCTCTTTTGTCTCCTCTCATAGTTTCAGTCATAGTATTACAAATTGAACTAAAATTCCTTATGAACTTTTGGTAAAAACTTGCCAAACCATGAAATGATCTTACCTCACTAGCATTCATAGGTGTAGGCCACTTTAAAATAGCTTCAACCTTTTTAGGATCCATCTTCAAACCATCAGTTGAAATAACAAATCCCAAATACACAATTTCCTCTTTCATGAATGAACACTTTTTCAGATTTATCAGCAATTTTTCCTCTTTCAATCTCAGAAAAACTTGTCTAACATGAAACAAATGTTCTTCTCTAGTCTTACTGAATATTAGAATATCATCAAGATACACAATCACAAAATTACCCAAGAATTTCTTCAAAAATTCATTCATCAGCCTCATAAAAGTACTCGGTGCATCAGTTAAACCAAAAGGCATAACCAACCACTCATACAAACCTTTCTTTGTCTTGAAAGAACTCTTCCATTCATCACCTTCTCTAGTTCTGATCTGATGATACCCACTTTTCAAATCAATCTTTGTGAAATACTTTTCTCCAGTCAAACTCTCTATTATGTCATCCATTCTTGGTATAGGAAACCTATACTTCACTATTATCTTATTGATTTCTCTAGAATCCTTACACATTCTCCATTCTCCATTCTTCTTCAGTGCCAATACAATAGGTACTGCACAAGGGCTCAAAATTTCTCTAATCAAACCTTTCTCCAGTAACTCTTGAATCTGTCAATTCAATTCCTGATTCTCAGTAGGTATCAACTGATGAGGTGCCTTATTCGGTAAACTAGCTCTAGGGATTAGATCCATACAATGATCAATGCTTCTTTTCAGTGGAAAACCATTAGGTACATTATCAAAAATGATATCACTATACTCAGTGAGTAACTTATCAATCTCCTCAGGAACATTATCCTCTATTTTCTTACTCAGTTTGTTAGGAATCACAACAAAACATACATCATTCCTCTTCAAAGAGTTAACAAACTTTCTTCCCTCCATCAAACAAAATTTCACAGATGTGCAAACATTACTAATAGGTTCTTCCATCAATGGTAACAATATTTCTTTCTTTCCATAAGCCACAATAGTATACTTATGCAATCTCCCATCATATGTAGCATGTCTATCATATTGCCAAGGTCTACCCAACAAAATATGACAACAATCCATAGGCATGATATCACATAACACCTTATCATAGTACTTTCCAATCTTCAAATTCACATAACATTGTTCACTTACCAGGAGTGTATGCCCATCTTTGATCCATAAAATTTGATAGGGCTTCTGATGTACCAACCTTTCCAACTGTAACTTTATGACCATCTCTTTAGATGCTAGATTCTCCGAGCTACCACTGTCGATGATTACCTTCCAAACTTTGTCAAAAACTCTACATCTAGTCTTGAATTTTTTTTTCCTTACCGGATCTTCCTTTTTACTTTCATTCCACAGTGCTATCCTTACCATCAAGTTATTTTCTTTCTCAAGATCATTCGATGACTCTTCTTTCATTAAAGCATTTCTACTACTACCAGCCTTCTTACTTGCATGTGTACATTCAAAAGATCTATGTCCTTCTCCACAATTGTAACAAATTCCTCAGAAACTTCCTCTTCTATAACCACCTCAGTAGTTACTGCCTCTACCTCTAGATGAAATTTCACCTTTCCACTCGGTCTTGCCTTTGTCCAGATTTGTCTTTTCTGGTACAAATCTACCATTTTCACCATTAGATCTACCTCTTCCTCTAGGGAATTTACCACCTCGACCTATTTGCCTTTGCTCATGTCTCTTGTTCAATTTCTCCTTGGCCTTCAATGCAAATTAATAAGCCTCTTCAATGTTCTCCAACTTGACCATACTAATTTCCTCTTGGATGGTTACTCTCAAACCATTTAGGTATCTACTGATTCTTTCCACATCATCTTCATCATTTCCAAATTTGATATCTAATCTATAGAATTCCTTAGTATATTCCTTTACCGAGCTATCTTTCTATCTCAAACTTTGGATTCATCGAACTAGGTTAATCTAATAATCACAAGGTAAGAACTTTCCTTTCAATTTGTTCACCATTTTATTCCATACCTTGATTTTGTCTTTGCCTTTCCTCTTCCTATCTAGCTGCAGATGTTCCCACCATAAGGATGCATGAATTTTCAATTTTGTGCTTGCAATCTTCACCTTCTTGTCTTTAGGAATGTTTTCGTACTCAAAATACTTTTCCATCTCGGTGATCCAGTCCACCAATTCATTAGAATCTAGCTTTCCACCATACTTAGGAGGATTTAAATGTGGTGAAGACTTCAGACTTGTCAAAGCCTTCAAAAATATTTCTTCATCTTGATCCATAACAGGTGCAGGTTTTGCATTCACATGTTCTTCCTCAACTTCATCATCACTAACATCTTCAAGATGTCTGCCTCTTCTCTAGGTTGTTTCAACAACTTATAACCTAGCAGAAATCTACCTTGGCATATCTTCCAATCCTGGATCTGCATCTCACCTCCTATGAACCATCTTGATAACCCTCTACAATTGCAGGTCAGATCACAATCTTCTACCCCACAAAAATCAACTAGGGATTCAAGAGGAACCTCCAAACCTAGATCCATAGACCTAGATCAAGATCTCACCTCACTCTAATACCACTTGACACAAGGTAGGGAGAAAGAGGGGAAAAAAAAAGGCACACCCTAATGATCCAAGCCTAGTCAACACATGCGGAAGCAACAAATAACAACAGTGAAAGAGAGAATGGATAAACTTTCATATATTTCATCAAATAGAATGATACATGCCAGGCTGTAAGGCCTTCCTAGTTAGGGCTACATATTAAAATGAAATATAAAAGTCCTCAAACATGTGAGGATCTATCAAAATCTCTACTTCTATCTTCTATCAAACTCCTATCCCCCAACTGCTGCTTAACTACAACCAAATAACTACATTTATACAAGAGTCTACCAAACTGAGTCAACCTTCAAATCCATAATCAACAGAAGGAATGGATAGATCTGGGGCCACATGCCTACCAATGATGGATTCCAACATTAAATTCATGACGCAAAATAAATGCACAAGTCGTCCAAAATAGAAACTAAAACTAAACCCGTCGGTGAGCAAGATAACTGAGCAACAGACAAGCAATGCTGAGTGCCAGTGAAACAACTGACCGCCCAGGAGATAACCGACCACACTTAGTAACCAAAGGAAACTGACCAACTACTGACCAAATCACTTAAAGCAGGAACCAAGCAACACAGAAAAACTCCAAATTATTTTTGGTGACACAAGATTTCCAAGGACCCGAGATGCTCCTACATCAAGTTATCACCCGATTTGTGGATATAGTCAGAAAATATGGTTTCAGTAGGCCTATCTCACAAATGGTGGTATAACTTGCAATTCCTTTGGTGGAATCCCTTAAATACTTAGGGAATGAAAATTAGATATGTATTATTTATGATTCCAAGTGAAATCAACAAGAACTGGTTGGCAAGGGGGTTTTACACCAAGCCCTAGACTAAACATCTCAATGTGTTTAGTTAGATAGTTAGAAGAAAGGGTGTGCAATCCAATGAACTAAATGAAGTGATTATTTTGAATGTAGATTTGGAGTGTGTGAGGGGTATTGAAGGTTATTAAAATATTGAGTTTGTCTTATGACCATCCTTAACCACCTCTAGTGTAAACTAGGGCTAATTTGGCTAATTATGTGTATGTACCTAGTGTGGATTAGGTGATGTCAGAGTAAGATCAGGGCTTATGGACTTGTTGAACTTTGAAACTCTCAAAAGGGTATCTGAATCTGGTCCTAGTTTTTCTAGACTCTCCAGGGATCAAGGATTGCATACCCAAAACCAAGTTTGAAGACCTACTAGGATTTGTAGGTGAAGTTGTGGTTGGAGATTTGTGGAAGTTGGGAGGACAATATCATGATTGATTATCTATTTTTGTGAGGCAAATAAGGTGTTCCAATCCTTATATTGGTTAAGTAACACCTCTGGTGAAGATTTTTATTATTTGGCCAAAATAGGGGAAGTGTCCCTAAGGCCTTAAATTGGAGAAGTTATAAAATGACTCTAAGAGTGGGGTCTAGATTGGAGAGGTCTTAGAAATCCCTAATTAGTTTTTATCTACCATATTCAAAGGTTGGAAGGATTGGTTATTACATAGAATAAATTTGTGAAGAGTTGTAGGAGAGTGGTCCTTTGTCCTAGTCTACTACTGTGATCTCTGCATCAAGTGGTATTAGAGACACCAAGACATTGTTTGGGAAGGATAGAAGAAGAAAAAATGTCTAAAGGAGAAGAAGGGGATAGAGAGATCCCTATGAAGATAACCAATGTTGAGTTGGGAAAGCTAGTGAAGGAAAAAATGGATGAGAGTAGAGCAACCAGAGAAGAGAATAGAATTATGAAGAGGGAATTGGAAAAGTTGAAAGGACAAGTAAGAAGGGGAGAGAATGAGGAGTTAGAAGAAGAATATAAAGAGGATGAGAGATATTATAGACAAGATAGCCCACCATAAGATCAGAGAGCCATGCTTGCAGCCATGGAGAGGGCAGGGAAGAAAGATAGAGTGGATCTACCCATGTTCCATGGAAATTTGGAACTAGAAGAATGTATGGAATTGATAGAATCCCTTGAGAATAATTTTGAGTGTGAGGAGGTGCCTAAAAATCAAAGGGTAAAGATAGAAAATGCTAGGTTGAAAGGACCAGCCTTGAGTTGGTAGAATTTCCTTCAAAATGAGAGGATAGAGGAAGATAAGAGCCCATCACCACATGGAAGAGGATGTTGATAAAAGTGAAGAAGCAATTTGTACCTAAGGATTATGAGGTGATTCTCCACAAGAAGTTGCAAAATTTAAAGCAAAGGGACCTTGATGTGAGTTCCTATACCCAATAGTTTCACACTTTGACTCTTAAAGCTAAATTGTGTGAAACTGAAAAATAAAAGCTTGCAAGGTACATCAATGGCCTTATATACAATTTACAAGATGAAATTACCTTGGTTACCTTGGAGATAGTCCACAAATGCTTCCAATTAGTGCTCAAGATTGAGGAGAAGTAGAACATAAAATGGGAGAAGAGTAGAGGAAGGGGAAATACCTTTAGAGGGCAAGGTAGATTCAATGATAGATAAACTTGTCCTAGAAGAAAAGGAGAATATAGAAGTCAAGGCACAAAGACTGATGCAAGTAGAAGAGGTTCCTTTAGAGGCAAGATGCCAAATAGTAGAGGTAGATCTAGAGGAAGAGGCCCTAGTGTATTCACTAGTAGATGCTTCTATTGTAATCAAGTGGGACACCAGTCATTTAGATGTCCTGAGAAGAATGGTACAAGCAATCAAGGAGATAGAAGGATACAATTGACCCAAGAAGATGACTGTCAAAGAACTACCTCTTACCACACCAACTCTTTTTCCAAGCATGCTGACCCTAAGAATGTTGTATATTTGATGTTCAAAAGGTCATTTTTGATGCCGGTTATCAAGGAGCCTCCTCAAAGAAAGTCTATCTTCCAAACTAAAGTTAAGGTCAAGGGTAAAGTATGCAAGGTAATTGTAGACTCTGGCTCTACTGAGAATTTGGATTCATTAGAAATGGTAACTAAACTTGGGTTAAAATGAATCCCTCACCCTAGTCCATATAATGTGTCTTGGTTAAGTAAGGAGAAAAAAAACATCATTAATGAACAGTGTTGGGTTGATTTCCAAATAGGTGAATATAGGGACAAGGTAATGTGTGAGGTTGTAGCCATGGATGCATGCCATCTCTTTCTAGGGAGGCCTTGGAAATATGACACCAATGCATGGGAAAACAAATGTGTTCACCATAACCAAGGATAAAGAAAGCATTACAATGACTCCTTTACCTAATTACCCCAAGGATAAAGCATTGTCTAATAGTATCATGTTGGTGAAGGAGAAGGAGTTCTTGAAAGTCCTTAAGGAGGATAATGTGCCATGCTTTGATGTAGTAGTCAAACCTAAAGAGGCTAGCCAAAGGAATGAGAAGTAATGTCAAGAAACCATGAGGAGTTTTGGTTATAAGGAGGTTGCATAATTGCTAGACAAATACAATGGTATTATTACAGATAGTAGTAACAAATCTCTTCCACCAAAGAGGGAGATAAGTCATTGCATTGAAGTGATACCAGGGGCTACCCTACCTAACAAGGCTGCCTATAAACTCACACTAGAACAAAATGCAGAAGTGGCTAGGAAAATCCAAGGTTTGTTGGAGAAAGGGTTCATTAGGAAGAGTATTAGTCCACGTGTTGTCCCTATAGTCATTGCACCTAAAAAGGAGGTCACTTGGAGATTGTGCACTAATTCTAGAGCTATTAATATAATTACTATTAGATACCAATTACCAATGCCTAGAATGGAGGACCTTATGGATTGCTTAGGAGGAGCTAATTTCTATTCCAAAATTGATCTAAAAAATGGCTATCACTAGATAAGAATCAGAGAGGGGGATGAGTGGAAGTCAACATTTAAGACCAATGAGGGTTTGTTTGAGTGGGTAGTTATGCCATTTGGTTTTTCCAATGCCCCAAACACATTCATGTGCCTAATGGATGAAGTTTTGAAACCTTTTCTTCACAAGTTTGTGGTGGTTTAATTGGATGACATATCAATCTTTAGCAGTAGTAGAAAGGAGCATCTCCATCACCTTTGATTTGGTCCTCAAGAGACTCCATGAAGAAGGATTGAAGGTAGATCTTGGGAAGTGTTTATTATTGTAGGAGGAGCTTGTCTTTTTGGGGTTTGCAATATCTAAGGGCAGTTTGATGATGGATCCAACCAAGGTAGAGGCTATCCTCAACTGGCCACCACCTACTTCAACAAGTGAGGTAAAGAGTTTTCATGGTTTGTGTAGTTTCTATAGGAAGTTTATTAGAAATTTTAGTGGCATTTGTACTCCTATAATAAACACAATAAAAGGTGGTAGAAAGTGTTTTTTTGTATGGACCAAGGAGGCCAATGAATTCTTTGAATTTTTAAAGAAGATCTTAGAGAAACCAGTCCTAATTCAACCTGATTTTCATAAGGTTTTTGTGGTAGAGTGTGATGCAAGAAATAAAGCCATTGGAGGGGTCCTTAGCCAAGAAGGGAGGCCAATAGTCTTCTTTAGTGAAAATTTGAATGAGGCCAAGTAGAAATACTCCACTTATGACCTTGAAATCTATGCCATGGTTCAATCCTTGAGAAAATGGAGGCACTACCTATTGCCTAAGGAGTTTATTGGTTTCACAGATAACCATGCACTTAGTTTTCTTATTAGGAAAGAGAAACTTAATCACATGCATGCCAAATGCATGGAATTCTTGCAATCTTACACTTTTACTAGTAAGCATAAAAAAGGTGTTGTGAATAAGGTTATAGATGCCCTAAGTAGGAGGAACCTCATAGTTCAAGATATGAAATTGGAAAGTGCAAGACTATCAGCCATGAAGAACATGTATGTAGATGATGAGGACTTCAAAGACATTTATCAAGTTTGTGTGGACATGAATACAAGGTATCATATTTAATTTCTTGAATTTTCAATCCAAGATGGTCTTTTGTTCAAAGGAGGGTTAATTTTTGTGCGAAAGGGTTCCATGAGGGAAAATATTATTAAAGAGAAACATTGTGGGAGTCTAGCAAGACATTTTGGGGTGGATAAGACCTTGGAGTCAGTTAGGAGATTCTACTTTTGGCCCTAGTTGCAGATTGATGTCAGGATTTTTGTGGAAACATGTTTGGTTTGCCAGAGATCCAAGGTTCATACCTCTAATGCAAGACTCTATACTCTATTTCCTATTCCATCTAAGCCATGGGACTCCATTAGTATGGATTTTATCCTTGGACTTCCCAAAACTAAGACTGGTTATGACAATATTTTTGTAATTGTGGATAGGCTCTCTAAAATGGCCCATTTTGTTCCATGTAGGACAACACATGATGCCTCTCATGTTGTAGGGTTTCTTTTCAAGGAAGTGGTTAGGTTGCATGGTTTTCCAATGTCCATCATATCAAATAAAGATCCCAAATTCTTAGGCCACTTTTGGAGGACACTGTGGAAGAAATTGGGTACCAATGTGTGTTTGTCTTCAACATACCACTCTCAATCTGATGGGAAAATTGAGGTAATTAATAGATCTTTGGGAAACTTGTTGAGGTGTCTCACCCAAGAAAATGGTTCTACTTGGGATTCCATTTTGGCCCAGGTAGAGTTCACTTACAATGATTCAGTTAACAATAGTACACAGAGAAAGCCTTTCCAAAATTTTTATGGTGTTCATCCCAGGGGTATTTTAGAATCAAGAGATATCCATGATTTGGAGAATCCTAGTGCTTTGGTAGAATATTTTGTGACTGTCATGAAGGATATTTAGGAGTAGGTCAAATCAAAGTTGCAACACACCACTGCTAAGTATAAGGAACATGCAGACAAGAGGAGGAAGGAGTTACATTTCCAGGTTGGTGACTTGGTCATGGTCCACCTGAAGAAAGAAATGATGTCCAAGGAGAGGTATACTAAGTTGATGGTGAAGAAGATTGGACCTTATAGGATCCTTAAGAAGTGTGGTTCCAATCCTTACCATATTGATCTCCCTGCTCACATCTATTTGTCTTCTATCTTTAATGTTGCTGACTTGTATGCTTACAAGGGTACAATAGATGATTTTTTGTTGCAGATGAATCTACTTCTCAACAAGAATAATTGTTGAAGGATCTTCCTAAGTCCTCTCCTTTGGAGATTGAATGCATCTTGGAGATAAGGGTGTCCAAATAGACTAGAAGGAAAAATTATTATGAGTACTTGGTAAAATGGAAGATTAAGCCATTGGAGGATGCTACATGGTTGAGACCTGAAGCCATTGAGAAGAATGGATTTCCTCTAGAAGGCTTTCCAACTCAAGGGACTTGAGTTATTTTATCCTAAGGAGCATGGTGCGGGGCACCTAAGGCATCATCTGGGTTGTTCCTTGTGTTTTTTATTATGTAATAAGGTGGATGAATCCTAGAGATCAGGGATTTTTTTAGTGGTGATTATTTGCCAATTGGCGAATATGTCCCAATTGGCGTATAGAAATTGGTGAATAAAAGCTCATATTTTATAAAAGACACGTTTAGTGGTCAGATTGTTCAGCACTATTTTAACATAATTTCACTACGGTAGTTAGGTTCTTCACCCATATTTCTATTGTATTTTACTCTTATTCACCATAGATTAAGGAAGGGTGTATTTATCGAGGATCACTATTCGCCAAAGGCCCTTTGTCCCAAGTGAAATTTTTATTTGCACTAGGACCCAATTCACCATGCATCATACATAATTGTGTCCCAAATTCCCACCCTATTTGCCCTGTCAATTATTTGAAATTACACAGGGTTTTCCAAATATTAGTTGTTATCATAAGAATTGTCAGCCCCTTCGCCAAAATGGACGATGGAGATTATGAGGCAAAATCTGATGGTTGATATGAAAATGGTTTAGTTGTCTATTTAAGAGATATGAGTTTCATTATTGAAACATGCTAGAGAGAAGACTTCAAGAGATTTAGTAGTACAAAAATTCAATTGATTCTGAGCTCACAATTGCGATCGCTAGCAAACTGAAAGGACTACGAGTCTGTAGTATCTTATTCAAGTAAAAATTTATTGTAGTCTTAATTTGTTGATGTCACAGTCAAAGTTAAATAGGAAGAAGACTATTAAAGGTGGAGATGTCCAAGAGAGGCCAATGAAATGCAAAAATATATCTTCATACTTTGGCGGGGGAAGACGTAATAGTGTTGGTCAAAGTGAGGAAGGTACATCATCAGATGAACCTATACAAATTCAAGGTTCTCAACCTACATAGGAGTCTAATCAACAAATTGGGGAGCCTAATAAATCTAGTGACAAAGTTGCGGAACCTGTTATCTCTAAAGAAGATGACCTTGAAGAAGAATTTCAAGTAAATAACTAGTACCAGGATGAATCGATCGACTTTATTGATGATGATGGTTCAATTAATAGTAACACTAAAGGGAGAGGAAAATCAAAAGAAAAAACTGATCGTCAATGGGAGATGTCGAGGAGATTTAAATTTGATTGGGCGGAAAAGTATCCATTCATTGAACCCATGGGAAATCCAATTGTAGGTGAGCTGCCAGTAGAATGCAGATGTACAATTTGTAGTTGGAAGTATAAAAAGGAAAAGTGGTTGCAGCTTAAACTAGACACCATAGAGAAACATGTTGGTAAGGTTTACGGAACCTCAACTATAGATGGAAAGGAAATAAAAGTGGTAAGATATAAAACAAAGGAGCAATGCCAACATAAAAGGAGTGTTGAGGAATATTATTAGTTTCAGAAATTTAAGATGAAAACTGGTGAAGTTCAAGGTTCTATTAATGCTATTTTTGCAAAAGCAAGTGAAGTAGAAGAACACGTAAAAGATGTTCAATTAAGTAATGTTTTCCATATTTTGAGCAGAGGGTGTCCAATGATAGACTATCTAGAAATGAGTGGTTTGTTACACTTTCTGAAAGTTCCTAACTATCCTGTCACTAATTGGTCAATAAATAGTGGATGGGAATTGGCAAGTTGTATTGCCCAGGTTGAAATATAGGATGTACAGATAAAAATAAAAGAGTCAACCTTTATTGCATTGTCCTTAGATGAAGTTAAGACAATAGATAATACATCATGGGTATGCATGCATGTTTATAATGTACAAAATAATGTCCGCCAACCACATCTACTAACTATTGCAAAATTAAAGGACAATGCGACATCATAAACTTTATTTCAATTAGTAAAGAGCCATTTAATTGAATATGGAGCTATGGATGAATTGACAATAGAAAAGAAGTTCTGTGTTGGAGCCGATGGGGCTTCAGTAATGCAAGGTCAAAGGAATGGTCTTTGCACAAAGATGTAGGCTTCTTATTCACCATATGTTGTTGGCATTCACTGTATGGCCCACAAGATGAATCTTGCTTTTAGAGTTGTGAAGAAGTTTCCTTTAGTAAACAAGGTTGAAGATTTAGTAAGAGAGTTGTACTCATATTTTTGTCAAAGTCCCAAATGTTTTAGGGAATTTTAGCACTTTGCTAATGGAATTACCAATGGAAACAAGCTTCTTAAAGATGTTGATACCAGATGGATCTCTTTGGATGGACCAATGCATCAAGTTTTTTTTGAATATCAATCTTTGATTGGAATGATGTACGAAAATCGGGACAATGCAGAAAATCAGAGATGTGGTGACCTGCTTTGGAGGTTAACCAATATAGAGACACTTTTGACTTTATCATCTCTTCTTCCCATGCTAAAAGAAATGATGTTCATTATGAAAAAATCCCAACAGAGAGCCATGTATATTGCAGAATATGCTTACTTGCATAAAATGTCATGCCAAGCCCTCGATAGTCTCTATCAAAATGACATTAATTTATCTAATGAAAGATTTAATCACTGGTGAAAAATAATATATTTGGACAATCCTGATAATTATTTAAAGATCATTGAAAATGGGGATTTATGTGTTTGTGTAAGGGGATTTCAGATACCAATGTACTACAGTGCTCCAAAGAAGTGAGCTACAAGAGTTACAAGGGAAGAGTTTACCAAGATCATTGAGTCTATAGCAGGTAATGCAAGGGACATAGACTTTAAAGTTTCCTTTGAAATAAGATCTCAATTCCCATATGAATAATTGCTTGAGGCCATGGAAATTGTGTTTCCTCAATATTGGTCCTTAAAATCTAAGGAAGATTATTGTAATAGGCCGATGACTTTGATAAAGGAATTTTGCAAATCTGTAGAATTTAATGGAGTGACTATCAATGGAATTTTAGATGAGGGTCTTCTTAGACATCAATCAAGCACTTTTGCAAAGACTATGAAGCATCAATATCAATTAATCCATAACCCACATGAAGAGGGCTCGACAACAAGGCTTTGGACATAACTAAAACAAAGCACAATGTTGTGTTAAGAAATTTTAGAGTTCTTCAAGCTTTCTGATCTATGTCAAACCATGATATTGGATTGAATGGAGGATGAGAGAGTTTTTCACTATTTTTGGCTTCCTAAAATCAAAGCTAAGAAACAAAATAGACAAGAATTTGGAAACATGCTTGAGGGTCTACACATCTAGGTATGATGTCAATACTTTTCCTTATCAAAAAGCAATGGAAATCTGGAAGAAAAGATGCAAAAGAAGAGGCTTGGGCAACACCATTAACCAATCTCTAACAGTGACTCTGAGTGGGACAAGTATAGGTGGCGATGGGAGTCATAGAAGCGGAGGTCAGAGTGAAGAAGACACAAATGAAAATGAAGAGAACAATGAAGGAAGTGGAATACCAAAATTGGATGATGACGACGATGGAAAGATGAATTGGCAAATTTAGGAAATTTCTGCTAAATTAGCAGTAGCAATCAATAGATATTTTTTGAACTTATTAACTACTATATCCTATCATTCAATGTTCATTTTAGAAAAGAAATAATGTATTATAATTTATGTTTCATCATTAAAATTTGAGAACAAAGAGTATTATTACTGTAGAGTGTAGTTTGTATCATATCATCAATGATCATTCATATTTGAATTTGAAATTCTTGAATGAAATTTTGTATTCCAATAGCATATAATAGAGTAAATCAGCTAAGAATAACTAAATAAAATAGAGTAACTCAACATACATTGAATTGGAAAACATGAAAATTAGATAGAGCACAATTTGTTTTATATTCATTTGCAATATATTACAATTAACAGTAGTTCAAAATTTAGAGCAATCTTTGTAGGCCAGTCCAAACATCCTCTGATGGCAGAACAATTTGGTTCATAGTATAGTCACACTCTAGAAACTTTGTTAGCAATTCATATTTGGAAGTGTGACTTGACAACACTGTTGCTTCTAAAACTCCATTCAAATTTCTCACTGGTTTGATGAAATCCATGAATGTATCAAGAGACATGTCTATAGGAAGAAAGCGTAAATTAGTATTTATTTTGTCCTGTAACCTTTTTTTGTAAGATTCCAATCCAATGAACTTGTTGCCCAAAATTTCATATCTATTCAATTTTGGTCATTAGCTGAATTTAATCCAGGATCTCCATTTTAACCCTGCCGAGCACCTAAATTTTTTTTATGGCTTTGTGTCCTATCCTCTGGTCTCTACAATTGTTTAGCTCCCTGGTCTACAGCCTTTTAATTTGAAAATCTAGCCGTTATAGCAAAAAACCCTAAGAGCCCTTTGGCCTGTTCTAATTCACCGTAACCTTTTCTGGCCACTCAAGTCCCTTTAAATGCATGTGCCTTTTAAAAGTGACCCCTTTATGTGTTATACCATTAGGTCATCAGGTGGGGCACCTTTTAATCATTTTTTCCTCAAAGCCTAAGTTTTCTTGATAATATTTCCAAAAAGATAACCTTGTAAAACTTGTGGCTATCATTAAATCTCAAGACTATGGGTTGTCAAACTTTCTGACATGTGAATTAGCGATAGGGTGACATCTGTCTGGGCAAGCCCATTCCTCATTCTCTGCGGTAGTTAAGATCTGAGAAAGATTGATGATTGTCATTATACCACTAAGGAGATGTGCTCAAAGGTTAACATCATGATGTAACGATGGCTGTTGATCTTCATCATAACGTAGTGCTTCTGTGTCAGTGGGTCCACTGCCACGTAGTCTGATGTGTACACTTCTAATTGGTTGAAGGCTAGTGATGTGGTGCCATGTTAGAGTGGGCCCAACATGTTGTCTTTCTTGAAGATCTATGGTTGTCATATGATGGCATGGAATATTCTTGGCCCATGCAATCATACGCCAACCATTGATCTTGCTTTATCGCCAGGATCTGTCAGGTGGGTCCTCACGCACTGACATGCTCGATTCTTATTGGTTGCTGGGCAGAATAGTTGAAATTTGTTAGTGGGGCCTATCTTTCCTAATGGTTAAGTTGTGGTATGATCTTGTGGTTATCATTATACCACTTGGATAAGATGCATGATGTTTAGTATCACGGTATAACGACAACCGTCTGATGAAGATCTCAGTGGGTCGTGGGTCCGATGTGCTCCATTTTGCTAAGGTGTTCATTTTTGATTGGCTTTCGACTGGTGATGTGGCCGATGACTTTTTAGAAGGAGCTTGCGACTATTACAAAGTTGATCTAAGCCATTCATCTACCGGGAAAGATTGATATTGATGACCATGTTTTAAACTTGAATCAACTAGCCGTTGTTTTCAAATTTAAATATATTTCACAAGGTTTCTTGCTGGTTTCTTATTGTTAGTCGAATGTGACTATGGGTAGCTCAAAATTTATGTCTTTAGGATAGTTGTAGTTGGGAGGATGATGAAGAATATCTGATGGCCACCGCTTGCTGATTTCTCAGGGTACCAAGTTGGTGTTCTTGTGCCAAAGAAGCATTAAAGGTTGGTGCCACCTTTGGCCTTCTGTACTTCAAAAAAACTCAAATATCTATAAGGATTTGATTTTAAGAATTGATGATAGGCCTGACTTATAGAGACAGGGCCATGGTTTTGGTGTGAGGTTTTCAACTTGCAGAGGTGGACATGCAAGATATCTGATTGGCCAGGATACTTTCAAAGATACATTTATGATCAGAATTGATAGGGTTAGGGTTTGATTATTATATGACAATTTATGTAACCCTAATTAGGTTTTTCTCCTGCCTGCATGCAAAAGGAGGTGTATATATTATTTTTTGGAGCTTTTGAAGCTCAGAGTTTACATTTTGAAAAGGAGAGATTTTCTTTCTGAGGAGTTATCCGTGGCATTCTTTTTGCCCTCTAGCTTCTGCTTCTTGTAACCTTTCATTGATGTTTAGATATTACAAAGGTACTTTGTGACATTATTTCTGTCCCTATGCCTTCTTGTCTAAATTTTCTCTTATTGAGTTAAGTATATGTATGTTTTTAGTGATATCTTAGGGTTCCTGATCCCTCTTTCTTTTTGCAATTCATGTGTATTCTTGTGGGTGATTTGATTTGAATGATCTTGTGGGTATACTTCAACCCCCTGACAATCTATCTCATTCCTATACCTAGTTGTAGAGGTGAATGTTTGTTTGGAGATCATAGATTGTGTCCAATTCTTAGGAATGCTATTGTTTGTGAAAATCTATCTTTCCCTGAATAGCCTCTTTCTATTACAGATCCTTCTATGAAATATTGATGCAAGCCTATTTAGTGAGTTGTGATCTCCTAGACCTGAGTTTATGCATTGATTTCATCCTCCATACTGTAATTCAAACCATCATTTTAGTGTATCACCTAGTAGGTAGTTTTCTTTTCAATTTTTTTCTCTTTCATGCATTCCTTCTATCCCTTTTCCCTTCAAGAATTTACTTTCCTATCAAAGAAGAAAATTAAGGTGATTATCCAAGAGGAACCAGCCTAGAACTTGGAGGTTTCATCTTAGTTAGCATAGGTCCCACAACCTAGAGATGATTCCCATGTTATACTAAGTTATCAAGACCAAGAGAGCTTCAAACAAGGGTGCAAACTTAGTGTATAACAATTCTAGCACGCCCGGTGGGACTAAGATTAGATTAAAATTTAAGGTATGCTATCTCTAATATACTGATAGCATCCTATAGATCTAGAAGAGGTCATTGTGCTACATATCTGGTGTCTCTGGAAAGTCTATTGGTTTCAAGGATCAAGTGCTGGTATGTTTCAAATCTTTCATATTCAAATTCTAGCTAATTGCATGAGTAGACATGTCAAGTTATTATGGACGGTCATGTTACTCCCCATCCTATTATGAGAATAATGCTCAAAGAGCTAGTTATCAACCCTATCAAAGCCACCTAAAGTCTGCTTTTACCCCAAGCTTTCATCTTATACAAGGCTATCAATATATCCAACATGCCCCAAATGATTATGCCCTTGTACAAGATTATGAGTGGGCCCTCCAACAAGAGGGATCATGGGCACAAATGGTACAACAAAAAATGAAAAGCCAACTACCTCATCATACTCACCACCCACCTGCCCCTTCTTAGCCTAATTGGTAGTAGATTCACAGTTCAAACTTTACAAAAGAGCAAGAAGAGATAAAGAATCTATTACTTGATTTGATTAAGCAAGTGTCTAAGCTCAGGGAACAACAGGAGATGGAGGCTCAAAGTTATGAACAAGGGTCAGTTCCCTACCAAGTGATAGAGGTTGTTGTTGATGAGAAAAAAATTAAAAAATTTCAAGAAGGGATCAATCACCAAGCTGATATTGAGTCAGCAAGGCTGAGATCACAAATTACTAAACAAGAGGCTCTTAAAATTAAAATCCCGAGCTAGAGGACCCATTTGTCTCAAGAGGCTACACATGAAGAGCCTACAAAGCATTCATTTCCAAGCTTTAGGAGTACCCTTCAAGAGTCTGAGCCTATTTTGGAGCAGTTACAACCTTATTGTGGTCTGCAACAACCTAAGGACTATATTGAGATAGAGCAACACCAAGATGACAAGGCTTTCAGTTCTCTAAGCTTCAAGAAAGGTATGCCTTCTATGTCTTCCCTTGAGCCCCCTCAATTTCACATCCCAAGTTTTAAGGCAAAACATTCTTTCCAAGAGCCTATAATTGAGATTCAGTCTACCACTCTACAAGAACAGTTTGTTCAAGAGAATTTTTTGTCTCAAGAGGCCCCTCTGGTCTCTCAAGATGATGAAGTGTTGTGGATACCCCAATGGACTCTACCTCTTGGCTGTCAGGTGCCAAGTCTTTTTTAAGATACTAGTCTAGTGTTTGAGAAAGGACCTATGGTAAATGAGTTTTCATTTGATGAGGAGGAGAGGAAATATGAGGTATCAGTGTTGAGTGATGATTGTGATAAAGAGAGCTAGCAATGTGAAGAAATGGAGTTTGATGCTCAGTCTGAGCTCTTGGTTTGTTTGTTCGATGAGCTCCCCCTCTTTGTTGATGATGAGGAAGAGACCATGCCATTACCTATGGCTAAAGGTCAATTAGAACAAAAGGTTCATTGTCAACAGGAGGTTGATATAGAAGGGGATGCCTTGTCCTTATTTGATGAGCCACCTAGTTTTGTTGAGCATAATGAAGAGGCTATGATCATAGCCACCTCTATAAAATTGCAGCAACTAGAAGAGATTGATCCTGAGGATATGCTGATTCATGAGTTTGATCTCATCTTCAAGGAGGAGACTTCCCAATATGAAGAAGATAACCAGAGCCTTGGGGAAGATTGTTTGTAGAGCATCATAGGAAGCTTGTGTGTGGAGCTTGATTGTAAAGAGCTAGTCATTTTTGGGGGTCTTCAGGATATTGACAACTTTGATGAGATCTTTGCATGTTTAAAAGAAGAGGATGAAAATACCCTATCCATGGAGGATGAGTTGACATGGCTATCCATAATGAAGGGTAACCATGAAGATAAAGAGGAAACCATCAAGGAAGTTTTTGCCTTCAAACTTTCAAGAGGCTGCCCCATCAGATACTTGGCCCAAAAGGAGTTTACCGAGGCCTCTCCATATGATCAATTAGAGGAAGGTAAACTTGATCTTATTTTTGTAGAGGCAAGTCTTAATTATTTGATAAATCTTTATATGCCTCATATCCTTGTAGCTATCCTTATGCACTCAATGCAAAATATCCTTATGAGGAAGGGTAGTTATTTTAGTCTACCAGTGAATGGCTTTGTTTGACCAGTTTTTTGTATTGGTTAGTTTAGGTTAGGTTAGTTTTCTTGCTTTCTATCCCCTTTTTCTAGGTTAGCTTTCCTATTTTTTTTCAAGAAGTGCCCATGCATAGTTTTTGTTTTTCAGCTCCAGGTCTCTCTCTGTCAAGCAAGTTTTATATTTTAGTAATGAATCCTATGCCTATTGGATTGCTCAAGGCCATTAATTAATTTCTAGCAGGCTGACATCCAACACAAATCACCAAAATGTTGCCCAAAATTTCATATCTATTCAATTTTGGTCATTGGTGGAATTTAATCTAGGATCTCCATTTTAACCCTACCGAGCACCTCAAAATTTTTTATGGCTTTGTGTCCTATCCTCTGGTCTCTGCAATTATTTAGCTCCCTGGTCTACAACCTTTTAATTTGAAAATCTAGCCGTTATAGAAAAAAACCCTAAGAGCCCTTTGGCTTGTTCTAATTCACCGTTACCTTTTCGGGCCACTCAAGTCCCTTTAAATGCATGTGCCTTTTAAAAGTGACCCCTTTATGTGTTATACCATTAGGTCATCGGGCGGGGCCCCTTTTAATCATTTTTTCCTCAAATCCTAAGTTTTCTCGATAATATTTCCAAAAAGCTAACCTTGTAAAACTTGTGGCTGTCATTAAATCTCAAGACTCTGAGTTGTCAGACTTTCTGACATGTGATTTAGTGACAATGTGACATCTGTTTGGATGGGCCCGTTCCTCATTCTCTACAGTGGTTAAGATCCAAGCAAGATAGATGATTGTCATTATACCATTGAAAAGATGTGCTCGAAGGTTAACATCGTGATGTAACGATGATCGTTGATCTTCATCATAACGTAGTGCTTCTGTGTCAATGGGTCCATTACCACGTAGTTCAAGGTGTACACTTCTAATTGGTCAAAGGCTAGTGATGTGGTGCCATGTTAGAGTGGGCCTAGTGTGTTGTCTTTCTTGAAGATCTACAACTGTCGTATGATCACATGGAATATTCTTGGCCCATGCGATCATACGGCAACCGTTGATCTTGCTTTATCACCAGGATCTGTCAAGTGGGTCCTCAGGTGCCGACATGCTTGATTCTTATTGGTTGCTGGGTAGAACAGTTGGCATTTGTTAGTGGGGCCTGTCTTTCCTAATGGTTAAGTTGTGGTATGATCTCGCAGTTGTCGTTATACCACTTGGATAAGATGCACAATGTTTAGTATCATGGTATAATGACAACCATCTGATGAAGATCTTAGTGGGTCATGGGTTCGATGTGCTCCATTTTTCTAAGGTGTTCATTTTTTATTAGCTTCCAAATGGTGATGTGGCCGATGACTTTTTAGAAGGAGCTTGCGACTGTTACAAAGTTGATCTAGGCCGTTCATCTACCGAGAAAGATTGATATCGATGACCATGTTTTAAACTTGAATCAGCTAGCTGTTATTTTCAAATTTAAATATATTTCATGAGGTTTCTTGCTGGTTTCTTGTTGTTGGTTGAATGCGGCTGTGGGTAGCTCAAAATTTATGTCTTTAGGACAATTGTAGTTGGGAGGATGATGAAGAATATCTGATGGCCACCGCTTGCTGATTTCTCAGGGTACCAAGTTGGTGTTCTTGTGCTGAAGAATCATTAAAGGTTGGTGCCACCTTTGGCCTCCTATACTTCAAAAAAACTCAAATATCTATAAGGATCTGATTTTAAGCATTGATGATAGGCCCTGCTTATAGAGACAGGGCCATGGTTTTGGCGTGAGGTTTTTAACTTGGAGAGGTGGACACACAAGATATTTGATCGACCAGGATACTTTCAAAGATACATTTATGATCAGAATTGATAGGGTTAGGGTTTGATTATTATATGACAATTTATGTAACCCTAATTAGGTTTTGCTCCTACCTACGTGCAAAAGGAGGTGTATATATTATTTTTTGGAGCTTTTGAAGCTCAAAGTTTACATTTTGAAAAGGAGAGATTTTCTTTCTAAGGAGTTATCCGTGGCATTCTTTTTTCCCTCTAGCTTCTGCTTCTTGTAACCTTTCATTGATGTTCAGATATTGTAAAGGTACTTTGTGACATTATTTCTGCTCCTATGCCTTCTTGTCTGAATTTTCTCTTATTGAGTTAAGTATATGTATGTTTTCAGTGATATCTTAGGGTTCCTGATCCCTCTTTCTTTCTGTAATTCATGTGTATTCTTGTGGGTGATTTGATTTGAATGATCTTGTGGGTATACTTCAACCCCCTGACAATCTGTCTCATTCCTATACCTAGTTGCAGAGGTGAATGTTTGTTTGGAGGTCATAGATTATGTCCAATTCTTAGGAATGCTATTGTTTGTGAAAATCTATCTTTCCCTGAATAGCCTCTTTCTATTATAGACCCTTCTATGAAATATTGATGGAAGCCTATTTAGTGAGTTGTGATCTCCTAGACCTAAGTTTATGCACTGATTTCATCCTCCATATTGTAATTCAAACCATCATTTCAGTGTCTCACCTAGTAGGTAGTTTTCTTTTTAATTTTTTTCCCTTTCATGCATTCCTTCTATCCCTTTTCCCTTCAAGAATTTACTTTCCTGTCAAAGAAGAAAATTAAGGTGATTATCCAAGAGGAACCAACCTAGAACCTAGAGGTCTCATCTCGGTTAGCATAGGTCCCACAACCTAGAGATGATTCCTATGTTATACTAAGTTATCAAGACCAAGAGAGCTTGAAACAAGGGTGCAAACTTAGTGTATAACAGAACTTATTTGCGTCAAATCCTTTAGGCAAAACAAGACTTTCAAAATTCTCTTTCCTTTGTTCCATCTTTGTGATCTTCTTCTTAGCTTTGTCATCCAATTCTTGTGCTTCCCGTAGCTTCTCACATTTTTGAATGATACTTGATACCTTTATTGATGCATCAAGGTGGGTGCTAATTCCCTTGTTTGATAGATAACTATCAGTCTTACTATAGAGTTGTTGCATAATATCTTTTGCTTGCTTTTCTTTCTTGACAACATCCATGTTCTGTTCAATGTTCTTATGGAGCTTCAAATAACATACTCTCATACTGTGAAGCATTTCAAACCATTCACACAAGCTATGAGACATCCCCACTTTTTGGTCCCAAATGCGTTCTTTTGTAATCTTCACTAGATTATTACTAGTATTTGTTAAAGTTTGAATTGTATCATTGGCCTTCTTTAGTTCTTTTGCCATTTTTTCACAATTCTCTTTCTCTTCCACTGCTTTGTGTTCCAAATGATTGGATTTATGCACCTGAGAGTCCAATTTCTTTTACAATTCCTAGTTGGAGGCAACATTACTCTCCACGGTTTTAAATAACTTTTATGAACTGACTCTTTCTTCCTCTAGTTTTTAACTAATTTCTACCAATTTTCCAGTCAGTGCCTTCAGCTCTGCCTGCTCCTATTCCTTCACTACTGCCTCTGCATGTTCCTACTCTGTATCTGCTGATGTAGAGGTCAATTTTTTAATCTTTTTTTGTAATTCTTTCAAACTGTTCTCTGAAGGTTTCCTCTTTGCTTTTTCATTGGCAATATCTTCCTGTAAATTTTCTATATTTTTCTTGAGCTTTCTTTTCTCTCTTTCTAGCTTTAGCAGTGCACTGTAGACCACTTGGTTTGTAGACTTTGACACATTGATTTTGTCCACATTTTTTACTTTGGAATAATCCATTTGGAGAGTGCTAACTTGAAATTCAGACGGATCTATCTGATTCTCTGGTGGGTTTCCATCTTTTTTTGGTGGAATAACAACCATGAACTCCATCATGTCTCTATTTGGGTCATATGTTGGAGAAAATCTGTTGGATGTAGGTTTTTCCTCTACAGCTACAATAAGGGCACCAGTCAGCAATGTCTTCTTTATTTCCTTATTCTTGGTTGTTATTTCTACAAATTTCTTACTGAAATATTTGAAACAAAAATCTGGTGTTGCATAAGGATTTGAATGTTTGAAAGGTGAACCAGAGGTAGAGCTTGCAATGCCTATTGATCTAACTAATTCTCTTTGAGGATTTAAAATTCTAGAGGGTTTTGCTGAACCTAAAATTGTAAACAGTTCTTTAGGATCGAATGTTATTTTTGTCATTGTTCTAGTAGTGGAAAGCTTTTGCTTCTTGACACTATCTTCTTCTATGGGATTCTGTGTAGATTCTAATGGCCTCTTTATTAGAGAGGGAACTTGTTGTATAAGTTGCCCAGTCCCACTAGCACCAGTGCCACTACCAGATCCAGTAGCAGTAGATTCAAACCCAAGGACTGCACCATAATCATGAGTAGTTTTTTCTGTCTCAATTGTAGTCTAGACACCTTCTCCTGTGGGACCCAAACCACCACCTTTATAACCCATTTTTTCCATAATGATTGCCCCTTTTCTATATACTTTTTTCTGGTCCTTGATCGTTCCACTCTAACTCCCAGTCCCTAGAGTAAATGCAATTGGTGGATTATCATCCTCAGTGTCTAGATTATCATCCTCACTGTCGTATGCCATGTTAGGATGCTCCAAATTCCACAATTTTCTAAACTATATATCCTCATTTATTTCATCCAGATCTTCATTGGTCTTTGGTTCACCAAGATCCTTTCTCATACTCCAAAAATCATTCAGTTTCATTCTAGTCCATTTTCTATCCTTACAAGCTTCTACTATTCTCTTTGGTATTTTTATGTTTGATGGATGAGTAGCTTTTTCGTAGAAATTTTAGGACATCCTAGGCTGTACAATGCCCTGGTTTATTGTTGTCATAATTTTTGATGACAAATGTTGAACTAAAATTTTTTCCTCACCAGAAACTTTCTCCATCTCTTTTGTAATGTCATCCGAGCTATCCTTGTTTTTCAACTTCTCTAGCAATGGTTTACTTTCATGTTGAAATAAGTTTGTAGAGTTCTTATTAGCAACAAGCATTGTTTGAATGACATTGAGTGGATCATACTTCCAGTACCACTCTAAATCAAATTAAAAAATATCTAAAAAAAATTTGCCACTTTGAATTCTTTTCTCTCAAATGTTAACCCTCCAATTGAGAAAGGTAAGGAAGGGAATATGCTCTTCTTTGATTGGCCAGTGAAGATTCTATCTGTGCCCTCTAGTTGTACTACATATTCTGCTGCAAACACCTTGTCTGTCACATGCATTGGAAGTTTGTGGGGTTGTAGATATTATCCGTAAAACCTTAGCACAATGTAATCTTCCATTAAGTACCAGTCAACCAATTGAATTGTGCTTCCAAGTTGGATGCAATCCCTACATGAAGTAGACAATCTAGGCATTGGAGTTCTTGTTAGTTTTTTGTACAATGGTGCCAAAAAGAATTCTACAAAATTACTGTAGTTCCTTCTGTTATCATACATTCTTATATGAGGTGTCTAGTTATATATTGGAGTACCTATCACCCTCTAAATTTCAAGCTTGTTGCTATTGCTCATTAATATTGTAGCATGCTTGGCTAGCAAAAGATAACACAAGTAGGTTGTGAACCTAAATGTCTTAGAATTGCCTCTTTTAATCAATGCTAATTGTTCTTGCATCGATTGAACCATGTGTCTGACAAAATTATATCTTACTGGTTCATTGACACAATGGATATCCCAAATGAATTGAAGAATGCTAGCACCCACTTCCCTATTGTTTTCCAGTCCCAGGCAAAATGCTAGCGAGGATATAGTATCCTGAACCCATGGCACAAAAATTTTAAAATCATAAGGAGGCTTATGGTTCTCACCCAATGAAGCCTTTGCCTCTGCAACTATTAGAACCTTTATAAATGAATCATTTGCATTTGGTGGGACTACCTCATATTTCTCTGCCAACAATCTCGGGTCAATATGGACATTACAGTTTTGTTGGTCAAACCCTAGGTTTAGCAAACTAAGAAATTCTTCCTGGGTTATTGATAAAATTTCTTCCTGATTTTTTTTATTCACAATTGCTTTTCTTTCTTCATCATAATTTTCTACACAAATCAAGACAATTTCTAGGCAAGGGAAAACTTTGGGTAACAACATGTGACCCAAACCAACATCCCACGAAGAAACTTTATTGGTTTTTGCACCTATCGCTGGGTTAAATTTTATAAAACTAGACCTCTTTGGCCCAGTTGCCTTACTGTACAATATATGTTTAATTGATATAACTTTGATTTCATCATTGATAACAAGATCATAAGCATCATGATACTCATCAGTGAAACTAGGGATTTCTACTAGTTTTTTGCAGTCTATTAAAGTTTTCCCATCTACTTGCCCTTGGCCTTGAGTTTTCGCTTTCCCCATTGTTCTTTGGAAGAATGAAAAAATACAGATTCACATATATTTACTAACAAAATCACATATAATATCTAACTAATTAAGAAAACCCCAATTTAAGAAAGCCCCAATTTAAGAAAACCCCAATTGTACATGCAAGAATTAAAATTTCAAAATCAAGTTAAACTAATTTTTTGACATTACAAAATCGGGATGCATCAGGCTAGTTATCTTACCCAAAATTAAACTTTGAAATCAGGATAGATAGAAGTTAGAATGACTAAGGCACTCACAAATTATAGTCTCAAAATCTTCCGCGACGGTTTAATAGTTCTTTTTAGCTTTGCTGCTACGAGTTGATAGGTTTTTAAAAAGGAAATGTTAAAAACCTTCTGTTAAATGTAATGGTATATAATTATACTATCATGGTAAAGTAATATTTCTGAAACATACTACGTGTATGCAATCTTTCTAAAACATACTATGCGTAACATAATCTTTTTGACAAATTACATGTCAACGTGTCACATTTCCAGAGTGAGTTTTCAGAAAAGCTTTTTGAAAACCATAGTACTTCTGAAATACAACTTCAACTGTTCATCTCTTGTAATCCAACAATTGTCATGATTTTAAAATATTAATAATTTAATACACACTAATGAATATTAATCATTAACTATATTCACTTAGAATAGCTTATCCATGAAATTTGAACCAGTCACCATTAAATGATAAAGTTTGGAAACATTTAATTATTACATGAAAAAAAAGTGCAACGCAATTTTTTTATATTATATAAGGCAAAATTTCATTACAATTCAAATATGCCCATAGACCATATCTATTAATGATTCTTATTATCAAAACAAAAAAGAAAAGTAGTAGGACTTCAAATTTCCTAAAATATTTTCATATTATATTTTTTAACATACGTGATTACAATTTATATCATTGCAAAAACCCTGGTAAGCTACTACCACGAAAGGGAGACACAGTAGAGGGACTAGAGAGTAGAGATTATGTAGAATCACAGACTATCTGATTGAGGCTCCCTTCCTTCTATGTGGAAGTGTGAAGAGAGGATAATGTCGAGGAATTCTTCTAGCCACCGATAATCCCTAGGTTCCTGCAATAGGTTCCACTTCTAGAGGAAATCCCTCCCAATTTGTGCCCACTTCTGATGATGTGTGAGCTACTCAACATCAAGGTTCAGTAGAAATGGTTACCTAGGAACATTTACTCTTGGTTGTAGAATCTTAGGCAAATCATTTGCCCAAGGAATTCCAAACCTGATTTTTGAAAATAAGACAACATGCACATTGTCACCGAGGTACTCTTCTTTGAAAACTTTCCTCAGAAGCATGATAATATCCACCTTTTACCCCTAGGTCCAATAGAGATGCCAAGAATCAAGATGAAATGTCAGTGTTCACTCGATACCTATTTTCACTCTCCAAAAATTCATGTTTGAGCATCATCCTTATAGCCTCCTTGGTGAAGGCTCCCAACTCCATAGCAACAGATGCCAGGATTGGGTCTGTGACCAGGCCCAAAAAAGCCTTCTAATCCTCCAAGGTAGTGCATCTCAAATGAATTGGAGTGTCCATTGAAAATCAAAGAGAACCTAGCACTCACAGACTATTTTCACAAATATGCTTTCACAATCATAAATTAACGAGCGTAGATCTATCTATTTATAAGTCCTAATTGAAAAATATAATTAATTCGTAAGATAAATGGTAACTGTCCAAAAATCTCCAAATATTTCATATTTAAATGCAAAAGTGGGTGAAAATGGAAACAACACTTATGATAAGACATTTGCTATCTTGAGAATAACGAAGGCTGAAAGGATCGCGCCACGCAGGTGGACATAATAATTCTTTATTATAAAAAAAACTTGAAACCTGTGCCCATTCCACAGAAACAATAAGCAAAGTACATTAGTGTATCATCTTAAAATGGAAGCACTTCCATGTTAAGAGTGTTTATCCCTTCAAGCAAGTGGTTTGGGCTCATGTTGAACGCCTTGAATTGATCTTTTCTTGGATCTGGCTTTCTCCCTGCTTTCCACTTCTTTTTTGCACTTGATTCCTTCATTCTAGGTGAAATTAGGGTTAGGATCCTGAGTATTCTCCTTAATTTCCCTCTTTTGTGGCTCTATTTTCTAGGTAGGACTTAGAAATAGGTCCTCCTAGCCTTCATCATAGTAATCATAGGATTTTGTGTCTATCCCTAGCATTCTGTCCTGTTCTGATATCATTTCTAGGTCTTTGGGCATCCCCGGGACCTCCTGTCTTGATTCTGATTAGATCTGGGCCAAGGGTCAAATTCGAGGTTGATTCTAACTAGGTCAGGATCAAGGTCAAACTTGACTAGGTTAGGTCCAACCTCTATTTTTCCCCCCTCATTCAAATTTCTAATTTCTTTGATTTTTGGGCATTGGGCTTTCAGGATATTTATTTTCTCGCCTCCAGGTTGGCCATTTCAGGTTTCGGGATGGTAAATCCTCTAATTGCATTTAATCTAGGTATATTTTCTAAAGGTTAGGACCTAATTGGGATTTAATTCTCCAAGGTGGCCACTCTAGATGATTGTGCCCTAGTTCACTATAAAAGGAGGCCTTCCTCTCTCATTTTCACATCTCATCTCAAGCAATTTCATGATCAAGGCATCAAATTTTGCAATCTCCTCTCTCAAGCTCTCAAGGTGATCAAGCAAGCATTCATTCAAGCAATCTTCCATTCAAGCATTCAAGCTATCTTCTCCATTCAATTTCTCCATTGAAGATCAAGGATTCAAGCATTCAAGCCATTGAAGGGATTTGGTTCAAGTATTCAAGATTCATCATGCAAAACCTAGATCTAGCCATCATGATGGTGTGATCTTCCTTCAAGATCCTTTGTGCATCTTCAAGATCCATTCATTCTTCCCTCAAGGTGGATTGCAAGCATACAATCATGGAGGTTTGATTTACATTTATGTTATGTTCAAGCTTTCATATTAACATACTTGATTACATTTCAAATACAATTTGCATATCTATTAAATATCATAGCTTCATTGTTAGAGATACTTCTACTACTTGCTAGCATTCTCCATTTCAATTTCAATATTAAGGTTGATTCCAAACCAGGGTTTGACCAAGGCAAACCCCCCAAACAAACAACAAAACCATTTTTCTTATAGGTACAGGTGCGGGATTTCGAATCTGAGAGTGAATTTGGATACCCTTTTCGCCGAATTTTTGGGATCTGCGAACAGAATCAGGATCAGGCTTCAAAATAAAAATTTAGTATTTGACCTTTTATGAGGGTCAAACTCAACCTCCCTTAGAATTGGAAAAGATTTCTGGGTTTTGTAGATCTCACAATTTCGGTTTAAGTTGGCAAAAATCAACAGTTTTTGAGACTATTTGACAAGGTTTTCAGCAAGTTCTTTTTCGGAGGTAAGTACCTTTATCTCTTCATTTCAACATTAGTCATTTACATTTACTTTCCATATCAATACAATTAAAATGTAAGTGTAAAATATTGGTTTTGGGGTCTCTTTTAAGTGCAAACCATTGTTCTAGGACCCCCATCCATATTTTATCCTTTACATTTTGGTGAACCCGCAATAGACAACTCTTTCTTTTTGGTGTTAGATCATTTGTTTTCTTGCCTTAAGATTAGATTTCTTTTATGCTCTTGCATTTACATTTCAAAAATCCAAAAAAATTACAAAATTTCTTTAAAAATACAAAAACATTTACATTTTCATGCTTTTAGTATTCAACATGTATGATTCTTGTTTTGAGTACTTTGATGAGGCTTTTGTTGTTCAAGAGGATAGATCCCTTAATGAGGTACATGGAAGTGAGGATGAAAAATGTTTGAATGAGATCTCCATTGATCTTATTCCTATTTCATCTTCCTCTACCACCTCTTCAATTGACCTTTACAAAGATGAGTTAGGGATTGATGATTATTCTTCTCCTAATATATGTCTTTTCTACGAGCCTACTTTCCCCTTTAGGGATCAAGCTTTAATGACTTATGACACTCCTACAACGCGCTTAATGGATAGGGATGATAATCCTCCTATTTGGGATGAACCTTTGGATTTGGATGTTGATTACTCTCTTCCTCATGAAACCATTATGGATAATCCTCCTATTTGGGGTGAACCTTTGAATTTGGATATTGATTACTCTCTTCCTCCTATTTGGGATGAACCTTTGGATTTGGATGTTGATTACTCTCTTCCTCATGAAATCATTGTGGATAATTCTACTTTTTGGGATGAACCCTTGGATAAATACATTGATTTATCCCCTCCTTGTGAAGAATTTTTGATACAAAAGGATGAAATATTCTCTAAAACACACTTCCCTTATGTGAAATAAGATGACATTATAGATCCTTCACCTCCATTTGGGATTCCTTCTAGTGACGAGGCATTAGAGAAGGAAGATATGAATTCCCTTAATGCTCTTTCTCTTAGTGTTGATCTTATGGGAAATCATGATCCTAACTCACAACATTCTTACCATAACATTACTTATATCTATTCAAAGCCTTTTCCAACTATGGTTCCAAGTGTTCCTCCGATTGTGTCTTCCATTCATATCACTTCCTACACTTTTCCTCATATTCTTAAACTTCCTAATCCTAAATGTATCCTTCCTAATCTAGTTCCTAATCTTCCTAATTCTATATTTCCTAATCTGATTCCTAATATTCATATTCCTAATTATCCATCTGCTATTCCTAGTTCTTTCCACACTTATGTTGAGGTTCAAACTATGGTTCATGATGTAGATGTGAAAATATTCTTCAAAGTACCTTCTCCTTATTATCCGGTCTATAAATATAAGATAAAATAAATTTCTCCTTTGAGATTTATTCATAATTTTACCCCTCACTCTGATATAACATAGATCTTTTCTCCTCTAGACTTGGGGGCAAGAGGTATATTTCTTCCTGTCTTTTAGAATCCATTATGTTGAGCTTAATTGGTTATTCTTTCATTTTATATTATGATAGTTTTTCATCCATTCTATTTCAAGATATCTTTTAGATAGGACATGTGTTTTGCAAAGATATCCCTTGCCTTTCATCCCTGGGGGGGGCAAGGATCTTCCTTTTCTCTCTCTATCTAGGGAACTCCTTTCCTTAGCTTAGTGGTATTTGTTTATATTGAAATATTATTTCATCATATTGATAGATGTTCTGACTATGGATAACCTTTTTTATGAGAAGTTATTGTCCATTGTCACTTCTTCTCTATGGTGTAAATTATGTTCTTTATAAACTCTCACCCTTTCTTTGGTGTTAGAGTTGTTTCCCTAATTCCAAAGATTCCTCTTCGTCTTCTTTGCAGGGGGCTTGATGATTGAATCTTTGTTCTCATTGTTGAAAGTTGATATTTTATCTAAAGCACTCCTCTTTGGTGGGGGTCTTGTTGATAAAATCTCTTTCATTTGAGGATCCTTTTCCATGAGTGACATATCCTTTTCATGATTATCTATACTCTTGGATGTAGGGGTTAATATCCCTCATTAAGGATATGTTAGAAAGTAAAGATCCCCAAGATAACTGAGAGGGGGGGGGGGTGAATCAGTTATCAGATAATTTATCCATTCAACAGCTTTAAACAATATAACCAATGTACTGATCAACCATAGAAAGATAATCATACATAATTGCACAATAACACAAGATATGTTAACTAGGGAACCTATTGAAAAGAGTAAACACCGGTGGGAATGATGCCCACAAAATGATGCACTAATATGAAAGTTCCTTGTTAGAGGATGGACCCTGTTAGGAGTCTTATGAAATAAATTTAGTGCATATAAATCCCTATGAGGAGATTTTGAATCCCAGTTAAAAGATTCTAACCCGGTTAAGAGTTTATGGAAGACAGAAGGACCCACTGCCCAAACAGCTTCAAGGCAAGATCTCTGAACCCACTGTCCAAAAGATCTTAGAATTATTCAATAGAATAATATGAAATATATTACCTCCTTCACAATGTGTCAAAATTGCACTCTCTGCTACACAAGATCACAATTCCAGATCTCTGTACTCACAAGTCTTCCTTCATCACTAAATTAGCTCTTTTCTTCACTTCATGCATATATTCACATCTCACTCTTCATAGTACACATTACAATAAGGAAAAAATTCCTTCTTATATACCAAACTCAAATAATTACAAATGAGTCAGTCCTCAATTACAAAATAATAAATTCTACATGCTACACACAGAATTCACATAAAACTATCGGCTTCTAGTTACTGTAACTTTCTCCAAACATATCCTCAAAGTTTGTGCTATGAACCACATCATCATTAATGAGTCTCCAACATCCCTTTAACTATAAAAAATTAGATTCCATCCCAGCTAAGAGATATCCTCCGATTTTTGAACATCGCTACACAGAAACATTGTCTAAACACTGCTTTCACCAAAATGCTCATAACTCTTACAAATGAATTTGAATTTATTTTTGCACTGTTAACCATAGGTTAATAACACACCAAAAAACATACCATCAAATGCGCAAAAGCCAATCTACAATACAACTTGTGCGCAAAGCAAAACTGTACCTACTTTCCTGCTAATATCCAGAATATCACTGTGTTGACATCAATGACAATCCAAGTCATGAATGCAACAACTGCTACAAAATGACTGCCAAAACACTTTGAATTCATTCCTAATAGGATATGGTGTACATTTTTGTAAACAGGATATCTCCTTGCATTGTGAAGTAGGTATCCTCTTCCATCTTTGTTCCTACACTTGGGGGGCAAGGATGCCATCTCCTTCTTTTCTGTCTTTTTGGGATTCACCTCTTTCCTTGGTTAAGCAGTATCTATCTATTATGTGATATCCAATCATACATGAACATTTTGGTTTGCATTGAGGATCTATATCCTTGATCACAACCTATTTCATTGTTTGACATTGGGTTTCCATGGTGGATAAATCTCTCACCTTGGAAACTGAATAGTGTGCTATCCCTCATAAGGGTTACTTTTTTTTCACTTCTTGCATGATATCTCTTTACATTCATCCCTTCCATGGCCTGATAGGAGCTATGACCTTCTTGGCTTGGACCATGTGTTGTTTGTGGATATTGTCTTGATGCTGAAGAAGGCTTTATCCTCGTTCTTTTCTTTCCTTAACATGTCAAAATAGTATGTTTTTTTTTGTCATATTAAGGAGGGGGGCATATATAGGGTCTCCCTTGTACTATAGTTATTTATTTATTTATATGCTAAATCTTGGAAGGTAACGCACATAAGTTGCTAAATCCTGAAAAGACATGCATTTATATGCTAAATCTTCCGATGGTAATGCACATAAGTTGCCAAATCCTGAGGAGACACGCATTTTTCAAAATTTTCAATATGCTAAATCCTCTGAAGGTAACACACATAAGTTGCTAAATCCTAAAGGGAAACACATTTCCAATTTCAAATATGCTAAATCTTGGAAGGTAACACACATAAGTTGCTAAATCCTGAGGAGACATGCATTTTATATTCATAGTGATACAAGAAGGTGGATCTATGGATATTTCAGAAGTCATCAGAAGATGCATTACAATTACAAGCGCAGTTTATGAGTGAACCTGTTGCGCTCTCCCTCTAGGGTGATTCATGGTAAGGTGGGCATCTTACTGGGTGAGGTAATCACTTTCTCTTTTCTCTCTTTTTTCTTTCATGCTAGTAGGATGGGATCATGAAGCTATGTTATTTATAGTGTTTCTCTTGTATTTCTTATGTAATCATTTATAGTTTTATGATAGCTTTCCAAATATGATATTAGTATGAGAAATATTTCTTAGCGAGGTTTCTTATGCTAATTGATTTGGATTGTTTAGTACTAACCCTTATTCTTTTGACATCCTCATGCATGTATGGTGAGTTAGAATCCTTAGTCTAGGGGCTTGTGTCCTTAGCTAAGTGTTATTTTATCTTGTTGTGAATCCACTTGGATCTCCTCATTCTTCTCCTTTACCAAGAGTTTGCATCGAGTCCATACTCTTGCTAAAGTGGGGGCTTAATGTATCATCTTAAAATGGAAGCACTTCCATGTTAAGAGTATTTATCCCTCTGAGTAAGTGGTTTGGGGTCATGTTGAATGCCTTGAATTGATCTTTTCTTGGATCTGGCTTTATCCCCACTTTCCACTTCTTTTCTGCACTTGATTCCTTCATTCTAGGTAAAATTAGGGTTAGGATCCTGAGGATTCTCCTTAATTTCCCTCTTCCATGGCTCTATTTTCTAGGTAGGACTTAGAAATAGGTCCTCCTGGCCTTCATCATAGAAATCATAGGATTTTGTGTCTATCCCTGGCATTTTGTCATGTTGTGATATCATTTCTAGGTCTTTGGGCATCCCCGAGACCTCTTGTCTTGATTCTGTTTGGATCTGGGCCCAGGGTTAGGATCAAGCTCGAACCTGACTAGGTCAGGATCAAGCTCAAACTTGACTAGGTCAAGATTGAGGTCAAACCTGACTAGATTAGGTCTAACCTCAATTTTGCCCCCCTCATTCAAATTTCTAATTTCTTTGATTTCTAGGCATCAGGCTTTTGAGATATTTATTTTCCCACCTCTAGGTTGGCCATTTTAGGTTTCGGGATGGTAAATCCTCTAATTTCATTTAATCTAGGTATATTTTCTAAAGGTTAGGACCTAATTGGGATTTAATTCTCCAAGGTGGCCACTCTAGAGGATTGTGCCCTAGTTCACTATAAAAGGAGGCCTTCCTCTCTCATTTTCACATCTCATCTCAAGAAATTTCATGATCAAGGCATCAAATTTTGCAATCTCCTCTCTCAAGCTCTCAAGGTGATCAAGCAAGCATTCATTCAAGCAATCTTCCATTCAAGCATTCAAGTCCTCTTCTCCATTCAATTTCTCTATTGAAGATCAAGGATTCAAGCATTCGAGCAATTGAAGGGATTTGGTTCAAGTATTCAAGATTCATCATGCAAAACCTAGATCTAGCCATCATGATGGTGTGATCTTCCTTTTAGATCCTTTGTGCATCTTCAAGATCCATTCATTCTTCCCTCAAGGTGGATTCCAAGCATACAATCATGGAGGTTTGATTTACATTTATGTTATGTTCAAGCTTTCATATTAACATACTTGATTACATTTCAAATATAATTTTCATATCTATTGAATATCATAGCTTTGTTGTTAGATCTACTTCTACTACTTGCTAGCATTCCCCATTTCAATTTCAATATTAAGGTTGATTCCAAACTGGGGTTTGACCAAGGAAAACCCCCTAAACAAACAACAAAACCATTTTTCTTGTAGGTACAGGTGCGGGATTTCAGATCTGAGAGTGAATTTGGATACCCTTTTCACTGAACTTTCAGGATCTATGAACAGAATCAGGATTAGGCTTCATAATAAAAGTGTAGTATTTGACCTTTTATGAGGGTCAAACTCAACCTCCCTTAGAATTGGAAAGATTTCTAGGTTTTATAGATCTCGCAGTTTCGGTTCAAGGGTGTAGAATTCAATAGTTTTTGAGACTGTTTGACAAGGTTTTCAATAGGTTCTTTTTCAGAGGTAAGTATCTTTATCTCTTCATTTCAACATTAGTCATTTACATTTACTTTCCATATCAATACAATTAAAATGTAAGTGTAAAATATTGGTTTTGGGGTCTCTTTTATGTGTAAACCATTGTTCTAGGACCCCCATCCATATTTTATCCTTTACAGTTAGCTGTGAAATGGTGGCAAGAAATGAAGCTTTACCATTGATGTAAGATCATCAAACGGTCAGAAAATAATGTCCTTAGATGAGATGACGTTTTCATTCAAGCCTTAACTTTAAGGCATTATTCTATCAAGGTAATAAGTAGTTATATGATGTCACACATATCTGTCAGTGAAAATTGAAAGGCACCATCTAAGAAACCATTAATTCACATTACTTTAATTGATTTCATGACTCATCTACTCATCACCATTACTTAATATTTCTATCTAATATTACTGAAGATTGAAAAAAGAATTCTACTTTTCTGGTGTCATAAAATGAGGTCACAGACTCATAGTGTCACAAGTCCATTCGATTACAACATATCAATGACCAAAGGTGGATTTCAGGCCTATTGTTGGTCTTCATAATCTTTACGGAAAATTCTTTGTGGAATCATGACATGTGGTATGATTGATCGTGGGCTTATTGGTATGATCAATCATACCATGTGTCATGATTCCACTGAGAGTTTTTCGTAATTATTATGAAGAGCAACAATAGGCCTGAAATTCACCTTTGGCCATTGATATGTTGTAAATCCAACGGACATGTGTTGTGTGAGTCTGTGATGTCATGGTGATGGGAGTGGGACTTGATGCAACTTCAACATCAAATCACAACCATCAGATTAAGATTGATGAACGGTGGAAGGTGCATTTCAGAGGGAGTGTGGTGAGATAACTCCTTTACTAAAAACTCTCTTTGGAATCCTCACATGTGTCATTCTTCAAATTTCCAATTATTCAATTGCAATACCAACTATAAATTTTTGAAAACCATTCGCGATGACGAATAAATTAATTCAAATATTTGGAAAATAATTTCGCCATATTTTTATAAAAATGGTATCCGATATTAAAATATTCACCACCAAATATCCATATTTTGAAACATAATTCACCGTCAATATTAATAATTTTCCTAAAAAAAAAATTATAGTCGCCATTTGTTTTATAAAAATGGTATACAGTTAAAAAATTCACCACCAAATATCCATATTTTGACACATAATTCACCATCACTATTAAAATTTTTCCCTCCAAAACACATGTGATTCATCAAAATTTTATAGTTTTCAGGAGGGGGGGTTCCTTAAAGTTATCCCTGCTAGAGATCATCCCTGGTGTGTATGAATCCTATTTATGTGGTCAAGGATCCCATTGGCATGTCTATAAGCCTTGGGATGCCTTAGTCCACTTGGATTATAGGTTTCTTAGGGGTAGGTGAAATAGAGATTTAAAGTGTTTATGATGTTTTAAGCATGATTTTGATGTTTTTAAATCATTTAGGGTGTATATGACTTAGATTATTTTTCATGATCACATTGTGAGTCATTTGGTGATCAATTTGTCAATTTTGCAAAAGTTACAACAAAAAGTTGCAAAACTTGCTCGAGCAACTTTTCAAAAGTTGCTTGAGAAGTTCAAATGTGGTTGCCAATGGTCACAACTACTAAGGGACCGGTTGGAACCAATTTTTTGGATGTATTTAATTGTCTCAAGACCTCTGCAAGAGGTTAGAATCAGAAAACCAATTTTTAGATGCAAATTGAATAAAAATCCACCATTTTCTTGTGATATTCTAGTTGTGTACGGAATATTTGGTAACAGTAAATGACATGGTTGTAAAAATTCATGGATCTATGTTTTGATGCAAGTGATTTGATTTCATTTGGGTCTGTGAAGGTAGAGTTATCACCCGATTTGTGGAGACAGTTAGAAAAGAGGGTTTCACCAAGCTTGTCTCATAAATGGGGGTCTAACTTGCAATTCCTCTAGTGGAATCCCTTAAATAATTGGGGAATGAAAGTTAGATATGTATTATTTATGATTCCAATAGGACTCAATAGGAACTGGTCGGCAAGGGGGTTTTGCACCAAGCCCTAGATTGAACATCTCAATGTATTTAGTTAGACAGTTACACGAAAGGGTGTGCAGTCTGATGAACTAAATGAAGTGATCAATTTGAGAGTGGATTTGGAGTGTGTGATGGGTATTGAAGGTTCCTAAAATGCTGCATTTGTCTTATGTACCCATCCTTAACCACCTCTAGTATAAACCAGGGCTAATTTGGCCAATTAGGACTGTGTACCTAGATGAATGGATGTTAGTATCTGTTGTATTCATGAAGATTGTTTGTATGTGTACCTCATGGATGTATGTTAGTATCTGTTATATCCATGAAGATTGGTTTGTATGTCCACCTCATGGATGGATTTTATTATTTTTTATATCCTTGAAGATTGGCTGTATGTCTTGACTTGTGGATTAAGTGCTTCTTGAGTAAGATCAGGGCTTGTGGACTTGGGGAACTTTGAAACTCTCAAACAGGTATCTGAATCTAGTCCTAGTTTTTCTAGACTCTTCAGAGGTCAAGGATTGCATACTCGAAACCAAGTTTGAATACCTACTAGGATTTTTAGGTGAAGTTGTGGTTGGAGACTTGTGGAAGTTGGGAGGAAAATCTAGTGATTGATTCTCTAGGTTTGTGAAGCAAATAAGGTGTTCCAATCCTTAGATCAGTTCAGTAACACCTCTCATGAAGATTTATCTTATTTGGCTAAAATAGGGGAAGTGTCCCTAAGGCCTTAAATTGGATAAGTTAGAAAATGACTCTAAGAGTGGGGTCTAGACTGGAGAGGGATTAGAAATCCCTAACTAGTTGTTATCTGCCATATTCAAAGGTTGTAAGGATTGGTTATTACATAGAATAAGTTTGTGAAGAGTTGTAGGAGATTGGTCCTTCGTCCTAGTCTACCAATGTGTCTCTACATCAGTCCCATACAATAATGTTATTCATGAACAACAACCAAATAAATTTTCCATACTAACAAGAAAAGAAAATATACCCACAATTTTCGACACAGTCATGTAAAGAACAAAAACTATTACAAAATTTATCATACAGAAGTTTTTTATGTAACAAAAGAAATCTAAAATATCTTTTCTTAGATTCAGGATTTTTATACCAATAATCCTTAAGGCCCCGTTTGTTTACAAAATTGGAATTTGATTCAAAATCTGATTATCTCAAAATAAGGTTTTGAAATTCCAGTTTTGTGTATTCGGAAGATAGTTTGGACCGTTTGGTTGACACGGAAGATGACAGAGTTTCTACGTTTGGTTGCCAAATTTTGAAATTAGAATTGGAAGACCTCAGTTCCACAATTTAGGCTACAATCTCATTTCTAGGCTTATCACCCCCGCCCCCTAAAAATAAAACTGTGCTTCGACCTTTCAAACTAGAGTAGCGACAGCTTACTTGGACACTTTAGGAGCAATGCTGCAATGATGAGATGTGTTAGAGGGAGAGTCCTAGGATTCAAACTCTATATCAAAAGCGAGGGATGGTTGTGAAGGAGGAGTAGGGGGCAGTGGCAAGAAGGCACTTTTGGAGTAGAGACAACTCGTAATTCAGCTGGAGTGGATTTTTTTTATCAAGCACGGCTAACATTTCCTGGATGATGTAGCCGCACGTGTCAAAAGTCATACTCACAAGGTATTTAATGACTCTTTAATTCTCAGTTCTTTCATGCCTCAAAAAAGTGAACTGATGGTGAAATTTTCCATAATTGATGTTTGCAGATAGTGAAACATCACAATGACATTCAGAAAGCTGTTACTGATATACTGAAGGGAGAAAAACAAGTTCAGTGGGTGGGAGCTGGGTTTGCTATTGTGGCCTATGTGTTGGACCAAGTTCAAATGGGAAAAATCTCTACCAATGCTTGGAATGAATGCATCAAGCTTTTGCGCTTCATGTGTGGTGCGGCCAAACTTATCAACCACCTAGCCAAGCCTTGTTTGCAGAAATGGACCTGACCGAACAATTAAATGGGGTTCACAATTTTTCAAAACTTGAATTTGATTTTGAATTCCACCTATTGGGTGGGAAGATGGTGCCGCCCATTTTTTGGCCAAAACCAAATTTTGAGAAGGAAACTTGAATTGACAATATGTGTTCCAAATGGTGGATTTGCTGAAAAAGTGGAAGTCCCACCGCCAATTCCGCCCCAATTCCAGTAAACAAATGGGGCCTAAGGGACTTAGACCATTCAAATAATCTGGATTCAAATTCTAGACAAGTTTAACATTCTTAAAATACCTTTTGAGAATTAACAACTTATAAAGATTATTAGACTTCAGTATGCAACCAATATTATCCTTACATTTGAATTTATCTAGACATTTATTATTAAATTTTATATTGCTAGGAAAATTCACATCTTCCAATACTTTTTTTATAATAGAATAAGTTCTTTTATGAGATTCAATAAAATCATACTCTATTCTCAATTGAATTTAGCTTTTCAAATTGTTTTTTATAGCATAACATGGGTATTGACCCTTATTGAACCACAACGTGAAGGTGTCAAAGAGATCAATATCGCATTAACAAAGGTGTTAGAATTTAAAACTATAGGCCAATAATGACACACTAAATTGAATTTTGTATCCTTCCTCGAAAGGGCTGCTTAAAGAGAAATATATTGTAATTGGCCACTTACAACACAATAGCTAAAATGACCAAAAATATCACACAACCAAAGGGTTGTTACAGGAAAAAGAGGTAGTTAGAAAAAAACCCATAAGGGGGCAAGCATACAAGGGGGTTTTGAGAGGCTCCTAAAACCTTTATGTTTGAACTTAAAATGTTGTCTAAGACCATCTAGTAATAAACAAATACATCACTCCAATGAAATTTAAACCCATCATCTATAGAACTCCTTTCCAACTCAATAGGGAAGGACCCCAATACAAGAAGATAAGATAGAGATCAATAGACTAGAGAGCCACCCACAAGTCCATCCCATATCCAAGCCACCATCAAAGAGAGAAGAGAAAAAGGGAACTATATATAATATCTACAATAGCTCCATGAGAAATCCTAAAGAGGAGCTCAAGTTGGGTGCAAGAGGAGAAATGGATCATGCTATCAGAGTTACATAGATAAGTTCCACAATGGCATAATAGCCCGATGAATTCATACATTAGGTCCCCACATGTTAGCACAGCACATCTCTTGCCTAGCTTCAAGAAAAAAATTTCTAAGAGCTCCCACCCACATGACACATGTCCCAACTTTGGTTGCAATAATCATTACATTTGTGGGGCCAACTTTCTTCACATAAATGTAGTACTTTTTTGACGATTTGGGCACTTTGAGGTATTTCATTTTATGAAAAGGTGCACTTCCCCATTTTTAGTCTATAGCCATCTTGGTAGAGGCCTTATCAAAACACCACTTTTCTATAGGTGAAAAACTTATAGAGAACTTTTTTAGTCCCATTTATGAGGCTTGACTAGGGGATTTTTCTATATAAGCCCAAGGGCACATTGTAAAAAACAAGTTTTA
>BSBK01006607.1:402500-440000 GCA_027943335.1 Chamaecyparis obtusa | reverse complement strand
TCATTTTTAACTTGTTATATGTACCAACCGGAAATCGCTCCTTCCACAAATGAACCATGACTTCATCTCCAACTTGAAATTCTTTATGCCTCATTTTCTCATCTGCCTTAGCCTTATACTACGCATTCATCTTGGTAATATGTTTCCTCACCTCCTCATGGATGTTCTTCAAGTGTTCTGCAAAATCCTCAGCTTTAGCACTACTTATTTCTCTTTTATCTATCTTTCTCAATTCAGATGCATTTCTTAAACTACTTCCATATACAATCTGGAATGGTGATTTATCAGTGCTCCTATTGACAGAATTATTGTATACAAATTATGCCTGTGGTAAAATCAAATCCCATCCTGTTGGCTTATCTCCAACCAAACATCTCAGCAGATTTCCCAAACTTCTATTCACCACCTCTGTATATCCATCAGTCTGTGGATGATGTGATGAACTGAACTTCAAATCTGTCTTCAACTTCTTCCACAATGTCCGCCAAAGATATCCAACAAACTTAGTATCTCGATCTGAAACTATGGTCTTTGGCAAACCATGTAGTCTCACCACTTCTCTGAAAAATAATTCTGCTACATGAATAGCATCATTAGTCTTCTTACAGGGAATGAAATGTGTCATCTTCAAAAATCTGTCAACTACTACAAAAATTGAATCATGTCCCCGCCGTGTCCTTGATAAACCAAGAACAAAGTCCATACTAATATCCTCCCAACGCTTCTCTGGTACAGGTAACGGCTGATACAACCCTGTATTCTACTTCACTCCTTTCGTCATCTGACATACTCTGCAACTCTATACAAACTTCTTTACATCTTGCTACAATTGTGGCCAATAATAATTCTCACCAACCAAAGCAAGGGTTTTGTCACGACCAAAATGTTCAGCCAATCCTCCACTATGATTCTCTTTGATCAGATTCTCCCTCATAGAACTTCTTGGAATGCACAACTGACTCCTTGTAAATAGCATATCATCTTGGATGATGAAATCCAGCCATTTCATCCTGTCTAGAGTAACAGGTTCTGTAGAAGCTTTCCAAGCTTCACCAAAATCAGGATCCTTTGGATACAAATTCTTGAGTTCCTTGAACCCAACCACTTCAATCCGCATCTCTATCAGCAATAGTTGCCTTCTGCTAAGAGCATCCGCAACCCTATTAGACTTTTCACTCTTGTGTTTCAAAACAATGTATAACTTGATGAAGGGTGCTCCCCTTAATATCACAAACACATAACAGAAATAGAGAAACAACAACAATATGCAAGAACAGAAAATTGGCTTCTTATTATCTCCACAAATGTGGAATTACAAACTTTCAGAATTACAATATGCAAAGCCACATGGGCATTCCCTTACAATATTCTGTAGGACAAAGCCTCGAATCAATACCCAGATCTACTACCCAGAACTATTCTGAACTGCCTAAGACAATAATACAGCCTTCCTTATATAGGCAATTTTCCACCGCCTGGGAAGGTTCCAGAATTTTAGCCAATAAGGCCGACCAAATTTAGAATTATTTTTTTATTTTACATTTCATTACATCATAGTCGGCTCAAAATAAATTTTGAAACCCGAACAGAAATTTTGAAGAAAAATCATTTTCCGCCATTTCAGGTGACCCAACTTCCGAAGACCATAAGTCATCACCAGTTGACCCGATTGACTATTGTAACCCCATTTTGGAAAGGGCGCGAGGAGCTCTACAACGCTTAAATTAAGCAAACTTCATTCAGCCCAAAATTTGACCTCATCCGGGGCCTCTAAAGCCTTCAAAACTGAGTTCGAAGTTTCTGTACCCTGCTGCCAATACCGAAAATCTTCAATATCTTCCAATATACACTTGATCTGGCAATGAAACTTTACTGGCAGACTTATATGACCAAAATGAACCTCCAAGAAAGAAATCAGATCATTCTGAGCACATACAAAAATTACCAAAAATAGTAACTTTCCATAAATAGCAGCTCTGCACAAAATAGCCCTTATTGAATACAAAAATAGAAATATTTTTGGGTGATGCAAGATTGCTCTTACACCCAGGATGCTCCTACATCAGACACCCGGGGTAATTTGAGAAGTGACCCTGTCACGACTCAGGTGTGCAGAGGAAAACCAAGATGGTTAACCTCCTCCTTTGTTAGCCACGATGAATCTTCTACAGGTCGTCCTTTCCATTTGACCAAATACTCTTCATATGTCCTATTCCTTGTGCTTCTACCAACACGATTGTCCAGTATGTCTTCGATCTCCTTAGTGTCTGAACTAGTTGCTGGAATACTCCACTGTGCTGCTGTGATCTCATCTTCAACACCTCCTTCATGATACTCTGTCAGATCTGAAATGTTAAACACTGGTGAAATATTTAGCTCAGTAGGCAATTCTACCTCATATGCGTTTCCTGAATCATGTTTCTTCAGTATCCTGCATGGTCGAAACTTCTTCATTTTCAACTTGTTATATGTACCAACTGGAAACCGCTCCTTCCGCAAATGAACCATGACTTCATCACCAACCTGAAATTCCTTATACCTCCTTTTCTCATCTGCCTTAACCTTATACTGTGCGTTCATCTTAGTAATATGCTTCCTCACCTCTTCATGGATGTTCTTCAAGTGTTCTGCAAAATCCTCAGCTTCAGCACTACTTATTTCTCCTTTATCTATCTTCCTCAATTCAAATGCATTTCTTGGACTACTTCCATATACAATCTGGAATGGTGATTTACCAGTGCTCCTGTTGACAGAATTATTGTATGCAAATTCTGCCTGTGGTAAAATCAAATCCCATCCTGTTGGCTTATCTCCAACCAAACATCTCAGCAAATTTCCCAAACTCCTATTCACCACCTCTGTTTGTCCATCAGTCTGTGGATGATGTGATGAACCGAACTTCAAATCTGTCTTTAACTTCTTCCACAATGTACGCCAAAAATATCCAACAAACTTAGTGTCCCGATCTGAAACTATGGTCTTTGGCAAACCATGAAGTCTCACTACTTCTCTGAAAAACAATTCTGCTACATGAACAGCATCATTAGTCTTCTTGCAGGGAATGAAATGTGTCATCTTTGAAAATCTGTCAACTACCACAAAAATTGAATCGTGTCCCTGCTATGTCCTCGGTAAACCAAGAACAAAGTCCATACTGATATCCTCCCAAGGCTTCTCTGGTATAGGTAATGGCTGATACAACCCTGTATTCTGCTTCACTCCTTTCGCCATCTGACATACTCTACAACTCTGTACAAACTTCTTCACATCTTGCTGCAATTGTGGCCAATAATAATTCTCACCAACCAAAGCAAGGGTTTTATCACGACCAAAGTGTCCAGCCAATCCTCCACTATGCTTCTCCTTGATGAGATTCTCCCTCATAGAACTTCGTGGAATGCACAACTGACTCCCTCTGAATAGCATATCATCCTGGATGATGAAATCCAACCATTTCATCCTGTCTAGAGTAACAGGTTCTTTACAAGCTTTCCAAGCTTCACCAAAATCAAGATCCTCTGGATACAAATTCTTGAGCTCCATGAACCCAACCACTTCAATCTGCATTTCTGTCAGCAGTAGTTGCCTTCTGCTAAGAGCATCTGCAACCCTATTAGACTTTCCACTCCTGTGTTTCAAAACAAATGTATAACTCTCCAAAAATTCAACCCATTTCAAATGCCTTTGATTCAACTTTCCTTGACTATTCAAATATTGCAAAGCTTGATGATCAGTATACAAAACAAACTCCTTAGGAAGAAAATAGTGTCTCCACTTCTTTAATGCTTGAACTATAGCATAAAATTTCTGATCATAAACAGAATATTTTCTCTTGGCATCATTCAACTTCTCACTGAAATAAGCAATAGGTTTACCTTCTTGGCTCATAACAGCTCCTATTGCAGTACCACTAGCATCACAATCTACTTGAAACACCTTATTAAAATCTGGAAGTGCTAAAACAGGTTGTTCTGTAACTTTTTGTTTCAACAATTGAAAACTCTTTTCTGCCCCATTAGTCCACTTAAACTCTTTTCTATCCCCTCTCATTGTTTCAGTCAAGGGCCCACAAATACTGCTAAAATTTCTGATAAACTTTCTGTAAAAGCTAGCTAGACCATAAAAACATCTTACCTCAGTAGCATTCCTTGGAGTAGGCCATTCAAGGATAGCCTGTACCTTCTCTGGGTCCATTTTTAGACCTTCTCCTGAAACTACAAATCTCAAATACACTAACTCTTTCTTCACAAAACTGCACTTCTTCAAATTAATCAGCAATTTCTCTTCTCTCAACTTCTCAAATACCATACGAATATGCATCATATGCTCATCCAATGTCTTACTAAAGATCAAATTATCATCCAGGTAAACAATGACAAACTTACCCAAAAATTCTTTCAGAACCTCGTTCATGAGCCGCATGAAAGTGCTCGGTGCATTGGTTAGCCCAAAAGGCATGACTAACCACTCATACAGTCCTTCCTTTGTTTTGAAGGCAGTCTTCCATTCATCTCCTTCTCTGATCCGAATCTGATGATATCCACTTTTCAGATCTATCTTTGAAAAATACACAGCTCCACTCAAACAGTCCATAATATCATCCATTCGTGTCAATGGAAACTTGTACTTAATTGTGATCTTGTTTATTGCCCTAGAATCTGTGCACATCCTCCATTCTCCATTCTTCTTTGGTGCTAATACTGCTGGTACAGCATAGGGACTCAGATTCACACGGATCAATCCTTTCTGTAACAACTCATGTACTTGTCTGTTCAACTCCTCACTTTCTGCAGGTGTCATTCTGTGTGCTGCCTTGTTCGGCAAACTCGCTCCTGGGATCAAGTCCATCTGATGACTGATCTTTCTGATTGGTGGTAATCCATCAAGCACGTTATCGGATACAATATCCTGAAACTCATTCAACAAATCTGCAACTTCTACAGGAACATCTTCTACTTCCTCTTTACCCAGCTTTTGGAATTAAAGCAAAACATACATGCTCATGCCTCATACCATCTAGGAAATTTCTTCCATCAACAAAAGTTATTCTTGCATTACCACATACCTTTTCTTCGATCTCCTGCAATGGCTTCAGCTTATGCTGCACTCCATCCTTTGTTAGGGAATAGGTATTCGCACGGCCATCGTGTACAGCACATCTGTCAAACTGCCATGGTCTACCCAACAACATATGACATGCATCCATAGATATGATATCACACAATACCTCATCTTGGTATCCGCCAATCTTGAACTTCACGAGGCATTGTTCATTGACCATGACCCTATGGTCATCCTGTACCCAGGCAATCCGATATGGATGTGGGTGTTTCTGTCTTTTGAGCTTCAACTTTGTCACCATCTCTTCTGACACCAAATTGTCAGTGCTTCCACTATCAATAATCACATCACAACATTTACCTTCACACTTGCACCTGGTGCGAAACAGGCTCCTCCTTTGCTCAGGTTCGTTCTCACCACTCAACAGGACTCTTCTGTTAATCAATGTTTCTCCTCTTTCAGCATCTTCAGAATTTGATGATCTGGCATCTTCATCTACATGTGCAACTCTGGCCTGGCCTTCATTTCTCCTGTCTGTTCTGCCTTGGCGCTGAGGACATTCAAATGCCCTATGACCTTCTTCTCCACAGTGAAAACATGTTCCACGGAAGCCACCTCTTCCAGATCCTTGTCCTCTTCCTCTTCCTCTCTGATCTCTATTATTCTGATCCTGGAAACGATTGGAATTATTTCCTCCCTGATTCTGACTGCTACTGGCCTCATCCTTCTTTTTCGGATCTTCATTTCGGCCACCATATGATCGTCCACCAGATCGTCCACCGCGACCTCTTCCATTTTGTCTGCTCTCAAACTTCTTGTTCAGCTTTTCCTCTACTTTTAGGGCAAACTGGTATGCCTCTTCAATACTGTTCATTCGAACCAGATTCAGCTCCTCCTGAATGCTTGGCCTTAACCCATTAAGGTATCGGGCAACTTTCTCCTTATCAGCTTCTGCATGGCCTGTTCTGATGAGAAGTCGGTAGAACTCCTCTGTATACTCCTGAACAGATCTTCTTGCTTGCTTCAAACTCTGCATTTTCTTCAGTAGGTCAAGCTCATAATCAACAGGAATGAACTGTCGCTTCAATTTATCCACCATCCGATCCCATCTTGTGATTTTATCTTTCCCTCTTCTATTTCGCTCCAATTGAATTTCTTGCCACCAGATCTTCGCATGACCTTTCAGTCTGGCCTTCGCAAATTTGACCCTATCAGGATCCTCAACATCTTCATACTCAAAATATTCCTCACATTCATTGATCCAGTCGATCAATTCCTCTGGGTTAAGATTTCCAGAAAATGTAGGAACCTCAATCTTAGGTCTTTTCCCAATCTTGGAAATCGCCCGAAAAAGTCTTTCTTCCTCCTGGTTCACAATTTCAATTTCTCCTTCTTGATATTCTTCTTCGGCTTCATCCTCACTTTCGTCTCTGACATTAAGATTCATTCCTCTGCGAATCTCTTTTTGCAATGCTCGCACTTGTCTCTGCAGTTCTCTAACCTCAGGTGTTACAACACCAGCTCTTCCGCCACGTTCCCTTCGTGGAGGCATTTTCGCGATGCGCACTGAAACCCTAACCACGGTCCTGGTGCAAACTGCCTCACAGTCGGCGATCTGTTTACACACTCAAGAACCCCTGCTCTGATACCACTTGATGAAGGGTGCTCCCCTTAATATCACAAACACATAACAGAAATAGAGAAACAACAACAATATGCAAGAACAGAAAATTGGCTTCTTATTATCTCCACAAATGTGGAATTACAAACTTTCAGAATTACAATATGCAAAGCCACATGGGCATTCCCTTACAATATTCTGTAGGACAAACCCTCGAATCAATACCCAGATCTACTACCCAGAACTATTCTGAACTGCCTAAGACAATAATACAGCCTTCCTTATATAGGCAATTTTCCACCGCCTGGGAAGGTTCCAGAATTTTAGCCAATAAGGCCGACCAAACTTAGAATTATTTTTTTATTTTACATTTCATTACATCATAGTCGGCTCAAAATAAATTTTGAAACCCGAACAGAAATTTTGAAGAAAAATCATTTTTCGCCATTTCAGGTGACCCAACTTCCGAAGACCATAAGTCATCACCAGTTGACCCGATTGACTATTGTAACCCCATTTTGGAAAGGGTGCGAGGAGCTCTACAACGCCTGCATTAAGCAAGCTTCATTCAGCCCAAAATTTGACCTCATCCGGGGCCTCTAAAGCCTTCAAAACTGAGTTTGAAGTTTCTGTACCCTGCTGCCAATACCGAAAATCTTCAATATCTTCCAATATACACTTGATCTGGCAATGAAACTTTACTGGCAGACTTATATGACCAAAATGAACCTCCAAAAAAGAAATCAGATCATTCTGAGCACATACAAAAATTACCAAAAATAGTAACTTTCCATAAATAGCAGCTCTGCACAAAATAGCCCTTATTGAATACAAAAATAGAAATATTTTTGGGTGATGCAAGATTGCTCTTACACCCAGGATGCTCCTACATCAGACACCCGGGGTAATTTGAGAAGTGACCCTGTCACGACTCAGGTGTGCAGAGGAAAACCAAGAGGGTTAACCTCCTCCTTTGTTAGCCACGATGAATCTTCTACAGGTCGTCCTTTCCATTTGACCAAATACTCTTCATATGTCCTATTCCTTGTGCTTCTACCAACACGACTGTCCAGTATGTCTTCGATCTCCTTAGTGTCTGAACTAGTTGCTGGAATACTCCACTGTGCTGCTGTGATCTCATCTTCAACACCTCCTTCATGATACTCTGTCAGATCTGAAATGTTAAACACTGGTGAAATATTTAGCTCAGTAGGCAATTCTACCTCATATGCATTTCCTGAATCATGTTTCTTCAGTATCCTGCATGGTCGAAACTTCTTCATTTTCAACTTGTTATATGTACCAACTGGAAACCGCTCCTTCCGCAAATGAACCATGACTTCATCACCAACCTGAAATTCCTTATACCTCCTTTTCTCATCTGCCTTAACCTTATACTGTGCGTTCATCTTGGTAATATGCTTCCTCACCTCTTCATGGATGTTCTTCAAGTGTTCTGCAAAATCTTCAGCTTCAGCACTACTTATTTTTCCTTTATCTATCTTCCTCAATTCAGATGCATTTCTTGGACTACTTCCATATACAATCTGGAATGGTGATTTACCAGTGCTCCTGTTGACAGAATTATTGTATGCAAATTCTGCCTGTGGTAAAATCAAATCCCATCCTGTTAGCTTATCTCCAACCAAACATCTCAGCAAATTTTCCAAACTCCTATTCACCACCTCTGTTTGTCCATCAGTCTGTGGATGATGTGATGAACGGAACTTCAAATCAGTCTTTAACTTCTTCCACAATGTACGCCAGAAATATCCAACAAACTTAGTGTCCCGATCTGAAACTATGGTCTTTGGCAAACTATGAAGTCTCACTACTTCTCTGAAAAATAATTCTGCTACATGAACAGCATCATTAGTCTTCTTGCAGGGAATGAAATGTGTCATCTTTGAAAATCTGTCAACTACCACAAAAATTGAATCGTGTCCCCGCTGTGTCCTCGATAAACCAAGAACAAAGTCCATACTGATATCCTCCCAAGGCTTCTCTGGTATAGGTAATGGCTGATACAACCCTGTATTCTGCTTCACTCCTTTCGCCATCTGACATACTCTACAACTCTGTACAAACTTCTTCACATCTTGCTGCAATTGTGGCCAATAATAATTCTCACCAACCAAAGCAAGGGTTTTATCACGACCAAAGTGTCCAGCCAATCCTCCACTATGGTTCTCCTTGATGAGATTCTCCCTCATAGAACTTCGTGGAATGCACAACTGACTCCCTCTGAATAGCATATCATCCTGGATGATGAAATCCAACCATTTCGTCCTGTCTAGAGTAACAGGTTCTTTATAAGCTTTCCAAGCTTCACCAAAATCAAGATCCTCTGGATACAAATTCTTGAGCTCCATGAACCCAACCACTTCAATCTGCATTTCTGTCAGCAGTAGTTGCCTTCTGCTAAGAGCATCTGCAACCCTATTAGACTTTCCACTCCTGTGTTTCAAAACAAATGTATAACTCTCCAAAAATTCAACCCATTTCAAATGCCTTTGATTCAACTTTCCTTGACTATTCAAATATTGCAAAGCTTGATGATCAGTATACAAAACAAGCTCCTTAGGAAGCAAATAGTGTCTCCACTTCTTTAATGCTTGAACTATAGCATAAAATTTCTGATCATAAACAGAATATTTTCTCTTGGCATCATTCAACTTCTCACTGAAATAAGCAATAGGTTTACCTTCTTGGCTCATAACAGCTCCTATTGCAGTACCACTAGCATCACAATCTACTTGAAACACCTTATTAAAATCTGGAAGTGCTAAAACAGGTTGTTTTGTAACTTTTTGTTTCAACAATTGAAAACTCTTTTCTGCCCCATTAGTCCACTTAAACTCTTTTCTATCCCCTCTCATTGTTTCAGTCAAGGGCTCACAAATACAGCTAAAATTTCTGATAAACTTTCTGTAAAAGCTAGCTAGACCATGAAAAGATCTTACCTCAGTAGCATTCCTTGGAGTAGGCCATTCAAGGATAGCCTGTACCTTCTCTGGGTCCATTTTTAGACCTTCTCCTGAAACTACAAATCCCAAATACACTAACTCTTTCTTCACAAAACTGCACTTCTTCAAATTAATCAGCAATTTCTCTTCTCTCAACTTCTCAAATACCATACGAATATGCATCATATGCTCATCCAATGTCTTACTAAAGATCAAAATATCATCCAGGTAAACAATGACAAACTTACCCAAAAATTCTTTCAGAACCTCGTTCATGAGCCGCATGAAAGTGCTCAGTGCATTGGTTAGCCCAAAAGGCATGACTAACCACTCATACAGTCCTTCCTTTGTCTTGAAGGCAGTCTTCCATTCATCTCCTTCTCTGATCCGAATCTGATGATATCCACTTTTCAGATCTATCTTTGAAAAATACACAGCTCCACTCAAACAGTCCATAATATCATCCATTCGTGGCAATGGAAACCTGTACTTGATTATGATCTTGTTTATTGCCCTAGAATCTGTGCACATCCTCCATTCTCCATTCTTCTTTGGTGCTAATACTGCTGGTACAGCACAGGGACTCAGACTCACACGGATCAATCCTTTCTGTAACAACTCATCTACTTGTCTGTTCAACTCCTCACTTTCTGCAGGTGTCATTCTGTGTGCTGCCTTGTTCGGCAAACTCGCTCTTGGGATCAAGTCCATCTGATGACAGATCTTTCTGACTGGTGGTAATCCATCAGGCACGTTATCGGATACAATATCCTGAAACTCATTCAACAAATCTGCAACTTCTACAGGAACATCTTCTACTTCCTCTTTACCAGCTTTTGGAATTAAAGCAAAACATACATGCTCATGCCTCATACCATCTAGGAAATTTCTTCCATCAACAAAAGTTATCCTTGCATTACCACATACCTTTTCTTCGGTCTCCTCCAATGGCTTCAGCTTATGCTGCACTCCATCCTTTGTTAGGGAATAGGTATTCGCACGGCCATCGTGTACAGCACATCTGTCAAACTGTCATGGTCTACCCAACAACATATGACATGCATCCATAGATATGATATCACACAATACCTCATCTTGGTATCCGCCAATCTTGAACTTCACCAGGCATTGTTCATTGACCATGACCCTATGGTCATCCTGTACCCAAGCAATCCGATATGGATGTGGGTGTTTCTGTCTTTTGAGCTTCAACTTTGTCACCATCTCTTCTGACACCAAATTGTCAGTGCTTCCACTATCAATAATCACATCACAACATTTACCTTCACACTTGCACCTGGTGCGAAACAGGCTCCTCCTTTGCTCAGGTTCGTTCTCACCACTCAACAGGACTCTTCTGTTAATCAATGTTTCTCCTCTTTCAGCATCTTCAAAATTTGATGATCTGGCATCTTCATCTACATGTGCAACTCTGGCCTGGCTTTCATTTCTCCTGTCTGTTCTACCTTGGCGCTGAGGACATTCAAATGCCCTATGACCTTCTTCTCCACAGTGAAAACATGTTCCACGGAAGCCACCTCTTCCAGATCCTTGTCCTCTTCCTCTTCCTCTCTGATCTCTATTATTCTGATCCTGGAAATGATTGAAATTATTTCCTCGCTGATTCTGACTGCTACTGGCCTCATCCTTCTTTTTCGGATCTTCATTTCGGTCACCATATGATCGTCCACCAGATCGTCCACCGCGACCTCTTCCATTTTGTCTGCTCTCAAACTTCTTGTTCAGCTTTTCCTCTACTTTTAGGGCAAACTGGTATGCCTCTTCAATACTGTTCATTCGAACCAGATTCAGCTCCTCCTGAATGCTTGGCCTTAACCCATTAAGGTATCGGGCAACTTTCTCCTTATCAGCTTCTGCATGGTCTGTTCTGATGAGAAGTCGGTAGAACTCCTCTATATACTCCTGAACAGATCTTCTTGCTTGCTTCAAACTCTGCATTTTCTTCAGTAGGTCAAGCTCATAATCAACAGGAATGAACTGTCGCTTCAATTTATCCACCATCCGATCCCATCTTGTGATTTTATCTTTCCCTCTTCTATTTCGCTCCAATTGAATTTCTTGCCACCAGATCTTCGCATGACCTTTCAATCTGGCCTTCGCAAATTTGACCCTATCAGGATCCTCAACATCTTCATACTCAAAATATTCCTCACATTCATTGATCCAGTCGATCAATTCCTCTGGGTTAAGATTTCTAGAAAATGTAGGAACCTCAATCTTAGGTCTTTTCCCAATCTTAGAAATCGCCCGAAAAAGTCTTTCTTCCTCCTGGTTCACAATTTCAATTTCTCCTTGTTGATATTCTTCTTCGGCTTCATCCTCGCTTTCGTCTCTGACATTAAGATTCATTCCTCTGCGAATCTCTTCTTGCAATGCTCGCACTTGTCTCTGCAGTTCTCTAACCTCAGGTGTTACAACACCAGCTCTTCCGCCACGTTCCCTTCGTGGAGGCATTTTCGCGATGCGCGCTGAAACCCTAACCACGGTCCTGGTGCAAACTGCCTCACAGTCGGCGATCTGTTTACACACTCAAGAACCCCTGCTCTGATACCACTTGATGAAGGGTGCTCCCCTTAATATCACAAACACATAACAGAAATAGAGAAACAACAACAATATGCAAGAACAGAAAATTGGCTTCTTATTATCTCCACAAATGTGGAATTACAAACTTTCAGAATTACAATATGCAAAGCCACATGGGCATTCCCTTACAATATTCTGTAGGACAAAGCCTCGAATCAATACCCAGATCTACTACTCAGAACTATTCTGAACTGCCTAAGACAATAATACAGCCTTCCTTATATAGGCAATTTTCCACCGCCTGGGAAGGTTCTAGAATTTTAGCCAATAAGGCCGACCAAACTTAGAATTATTTTTTTATTTTACATTTCATTACATCATAGTCGGCTCAAAATAAATTTTGAAACCCGAACAGAAATTTTGAAGAAAAATCATTTTCCGCCATTTCAGGTGACCCAACTTCCGAAGACCATAAGTCATCACCAGTTGACCCGATTGACTATTGTAACCCCATTTTGGAAAGGGCGCGAGGAGCTCTACAACGCCTGCATTAAGCAAGCTTCATTCAGCCCAAAATTCGACCTCATCCGGGGCCTCTAAAGCCTTCAAAACTGAGTTCAAAGTTTCTGTACCCTACTGCCAATACCGAAAATCTTCAATATCTTCCAATATACACTTGATCTGGCAATGAAACTTTACTGGCAGACTTATATGACCAAAATGAACCTCCAAGAAAGAAATCAGATCATTCTGAGCACATACAAAAATTACCAAAAATAGTAACTTTCCATAAATAGCAGCTCTGCACAAAATAGCCCTTATTGAATACAAAAATAAAAATATTTTTGGGTGATGCAAGATTGCTCTTACACCCAGGATGCTCCTGCATCATAACTCTGCAAAAACTCAACCCATTTCAAATGCCTCTAATTTAACTTTTCTTGACTATTCAAATATTGCAAAGCTTGATGATCAGTATACAAAACAAACTCCTTAGGAAGCAGATAATGTCTTCACTTCTTTAATACCTGAACTATAGCATAAAATTTTTGATCATAAATAGAATATTTTCTCTTGGCATCATTTAACTTCTCACTGAAATAAGCAACAGGTTTACCTTCTTGGCTCATAATAGCTCCTATTGCAGTACCACTAGCATCACAATCTACTTGAAACACCTTATTAAAATCTGGAAGTGCTAAAACAGGTTGTTCTGTAACTTTTTGTTTCAACAATTGAAAAATCTTTTCTGCCCTATTAGTACACTTAAACTCTTTTCTATCCCCTCTCATTGTTTCAGTCAAGGGTCCACAAATACTGCTAAAATTTCTAATAAACTTTTTGTAAAAGCTAGCCAAACTATGAAAATATCTTACCTCAGTAGCACTCCTTGGAGTAGGCCATTCAACGATAGCTTGTACCTTCTCTGGGTCCATTTTTAGACCTTCTATTGAAACTACAAATCTCAAATACACTAACTCTTTCTTCACAAAACTGCACTTCTTCAAGTTAATTAATAATTTCTCATCTCTCAGTTTCTCAAACACCATACGAATATGCATCATATGCTCCTCCAATGTCTTGCTAAAGATCAAAATATCATCTAGGTAAATAATGACAAACTTACCCAAAAATTCTTTCAGAACCTCATTCATGAGCCGCATGAAAGTGCTCGATGCATTGGTTAACCCAAAAGGCATGACTAACCACTCATGCAGTCCTTCCTTTGTCTTGAAGGTAGTCTTCCATTCATCTCCTTCTCTGATCCGAATCTGGTGATATCCACTCTTCAGATCTATCTTTGAGAAATACACAGCTCCACTCAAACAATCCATAATATCATCCATTCACGGCAATGGAAACCTATACTTGATTGTGATCTTGTTTATTGCTCTGAAATCTATACACATCCTCCATTCTCCATTCTTCTTTGATGCTAATACTACTGGTACAACACATGGACTCAGGCTCTCCCGAATCAATCTCTTCTGTAAAAACTCATGTACTTGTCTGTTCAACTCTTCACTTTCTGCTGGTGTCATTCTGTGTACTGCCTTGTTTGGAAAACTGGCTCTTGAAATCAAATCTATCTGATGATTGATCCTCCTTATGGGTGGTAATCCATCAGGTACATTATCAGATACAATATCCTGAAACTTATTCAACAAATTTGCAACCTCTACAGGTACATCCTCTACTTCTTCTTTACTAGCTTTTAGAATTAAAGCAAAACACACATGCTCATACCTCATACCATCTAGAAATTTTTTTCCATCAACAAAAGTTATTCTTGCATTACCACATACCTTTTCTTCGGCCTCCTTCAATGGCTTTAGCTTATGTCGCACTTCATCTTTTGTTAGGGAATAGGTATTTGCACGTCCATCATGTACAACATATCTATCAAACTGCCACGGTCTACCCAACAACATGTGACATGCATCCATAGATATTATATCACATAGTACCTCATCTTGGTACCCGCCGATCTTGAACTTTACCAGGCACTGTTCACTGACCATGACCTTGTGGTCATCCTGCACCCAGGCAATCCGATATGGATGTGGGTGTTTTTGTCTCTTGAGTTTCAACTTTGTCACCATCTTTTCTAACACCAAATTATCAGTGCTTCCACTATCGATAATCACATCACAGCATTTACCCTCACACTTACATCTAGTGCAAAACAAGCTCCTCCTTTGTTCAGGTTCATTCTCACCACTCAATAGGACTCTTCTGTTAATTAGCATTTCTCCTCTTTCAACATCTTCAGAATTTGATGATATGGCATCTTCATCTACATGTGCAACTCTAGCCTGGCCTTCATTCCTCCTATCTGTCCTTCCTTGGCGTTGAGGACATTCAAATGCCATATGACCTTCTTCTCCATAGTGAAAACATGTTCCACGAAAGCCTCCTCTTCCAAATCCTTGTCCTCTTCCTCTTCCTCTCTGATCTCTATTATTCTGATCTTGGAAACGATTGGAATTATTTCCTCTCTAATTCTGGCTGCTACTGGCCTCATCCTTCTTTTTCAGATCTTCATTTCAGCCACCATATGACCGTCCACTAGATCGTCCACCATGACCTCTTCCATTTTGTCTGCTCTCAAACTTCTTGTTCAGCTTTTCCTCTACTTTTAGGGCAAACTGGTATGCCTCCTCAATACTATTCATTTGAACCAAATTCAACTCCTCTTGAATGCTTGGCCTTAACCCATTAAGGTATTGGGCAACTTTCTCCTTATCAACTTCTGCATGGCCTGTTCTGATGAGGAGTCGATAGAACTCCTCTGTATACTCCTAAATAAATCTTCCTGCTTGCTTCAAACTTTGCATTTTCTTTAGTAGGTCAAGCTCATAATCAACAGGAATGAACTGTTGCTTCAATTTATCCACCATCTTGTTGGTGTTTAAAAATGCTTATGCCAACTAGGGCTGCCAATATGCCAATGATGGATATTAAGGATTGGTTAGTTCCAAATGTGGGTAATCTATAGGCAACTAGACCAACTATAGGGATGGATTTTCCCTCTTCTACTTCTGGCTCTGTGAAACCAAGGCGGGTACACCTGATCCAATAGTTGTAACTTCAACTGACAACTTCAACTCTGCCCCTTATTTCTTTATTAGATCTTTCAACAGATGAAATCAGTGAGAGAATACTAAACAACAACCTATTGTTCATTGATCCTCCATCACTGGGTAGGACAACACATAAAAGTAAATAAAAGTAAATACTGGTAATGATTTTAATGCTTTCTTGTAGAATGTAAACAATCATGCAACACATGTAACAGTACAGGGGCTACTAGCTCATGATTAGTGCCTTATCCATTGGGCATCATACCTAAAGCAGACATGAAATACAATAACAACTACTAGATTCATCTGAGAAACCAAGCCATAAACATAGTCAAACATCTCTTACACTGCTTACAGATATCCTTCCTGATTGAACCAGATAAATCTATGCTTCACTCAGAGGCTTTTAACCTGATCCTAGATCAGGACTGAGAGACAAAACACATACACCAGTAATCTAATGCAATAAGTTAGAAAACTCAGAATTCATCAAGAACAACTAAAGGAGAGATCCAAGAATGACAAACTATATTAAGTATGTGGGTTCAAATCCTTATATTACAAATTGATTCAGTGATACCATAGACAATATGCAAAGGATACAGAAGTTTTCTTCCTAGTATTGATACAGAAGCAAAAATGTTACAACCTGGACTGAGGATACACACTTGGCTTCTCAGCTTCCTGTGTCAAGAAATTCTAGCCAGCCCCTTTCAAAATGGTTACAAAATTCCCTTTATAGAAATAGGGATACAAAAAAAATCAATTAGGGAAAACCTAGGGCAACACTAGTCAACCCTAAGACTTCTCCAAAATATCTGAAAATAAATCTGATTACATTTCATTCCAGAAATATCCTTACAAAATATCTGCAACCTTTTCCTTAAACTGGACCCGGATGACACAGTCCATTACTGCTCTCACTAACCTTCTCAAAACTGAAAATAAACACCACCATTGCATTCCTCATTCTGAGCCGATTTTGGAAACATATAATATCGATATATTTGGCCAAAAAATAAGCCTTGGGCGCCAATTTTCGTCAGAAGACTGTTTAATTTAAAATTTTGAAATTCAACTATAATCTGACTTTTACAAATTCGAAATTCACATTATGCAAACATTTGAAAATTGAAAACGGGCCCACATGCCACTTGGCACAATCTGATTTGTCTGCTAGAACACCTCATCACCTTGCTGGACTGCAAGCACATTCCTTCGCCACATGTCATTCTCTGATTGGATCCTTCGTTTGACCAAGTGCCTATTTGACAGCTCACCTCGAGACACTTGTCGCACTGTCGCCATTTCGCCATGGTAACCAGTGAGCATCTCCATCTTCTCAGAATAACGACCACCACAGGATTTGCACAAATCCCAAGGTGGCTGACTAACTACTCTATCTCGTGCCTTGTCATCATCACTTGCCAAGTGTCACACTCCGGTTGGCTCGCAGATCCATTTGGCATCAAACTGCACCTCTCGAGCCACGTCATCATTGTGACACATGTCACCATCTCGCTATACCGCTATACTAAATGGCGTGCAACTTCAACTTGGCACTTTGGCGATGACCACTAGATTTGGCACGCATCCCAATGCACAATCAAACCTGCATAGTCAACACTTTATTAAAATATATTATACCTTGCGCGTGGGGGCCACCATTTTCATCAACATTTGTTCTCGGGTCGCGCGCGCGTGAATGAGGACACAAAGCTTTCCTCTTTCATTGCTTTACAAGGCTTATTGTGTGTTTTTTCTTATAAACACTACATTTTAAAACCCCAGCGCCAATGTGGGATATCAGAACTTAAACAAAAACCTTTGAAACTCCATTTTTTCTCTGTGAAAACCTCCATTTTGCTCTGGGCGTTTTCATTTTGCTGGGCCATTTTTTATGGCTGGGATGTTAATTTCAAATGCTGAGACTCTTCTAAAATGGTGTTGGGCACTTTGTTGGAAGTGTTGGATGTTTTTAAAGAATGCTGGGTCATTTTTAACAATTGCTGGCTGTTCAAAAATGCTAGGCATTGATTTTTATGCTGCTTGGTCTTTGGAAAATGTTGGCATTATTTCAATGGTGCTGGTACTTCTTTGTTTTGTGCTGAATTATTTTAATGGCACCTAGACTTCATTTAAATGGTGCTGGGCACTTCTTGAATGCTGGTCTTTATATTTCACACGGTTCTTCTTATTAATGCAGAGGCCTTTTCAAAACTGATTTCTTCTTGCCTTAAATTTCTTCTGTTTTCCTCACAGTCCATTCCTTTCATTCTCTTATTTTCTCCCTGAAGCACTCCATCAAAATCTCTCCACTTTTCCCTTCCCACATAAATAAGCGTTCGTGAAATCAACCAGTTCATGTGTCGGAGTATCAGTCCCATTTGTTTCAATTGCTAAAGAGACTTTTTTCCCATCGCAACCTATTTTCAACAAAGTGGCTATGATTTGCCTTTACATCTTTTAATTTGTCTATGGACCTAGTCGGGTCCAGAGTGGGCCCGACTAAAAAAGATTTTCGTTCCCATTCAAATTTCACCCATGACACTCTCAGGCACAAATTTCATGATCTGGGCATTGATCGAAAACACTTGAAACACCATCCGATCAACCAGCAAACTTTGCCTGAACACTGGAAACGACAATTTTGACCACCTTAGAAAATAAGTCAAAACACCTTTTTGGGTCCCGCCAATTTGTACACTTGAAGATTGTAGTTCATCCTCTGACCCTGCAAAATTTTAGATTTTTCCTCCACCGGGGCATAAGGAATTTTAATCGTGCAAAATGATTAAAATATTTCAGGATAAAATTCGGCTAGGCGTACATTTTGGCAAAAAATGAAATGATGCCTGGGAACTTGAAATTTTAACCAATGTCAGACCAATATTTATCATAAACAATGCAATTGACGGCACTCAGTTTCGACATCCCGGCGCAAAGATATAACAATTTGAAGTTGACGATCCGTAGAGGTGGGACAGGACACAGTTGATGACAAATATTTTAATCGTTTTGATTGAATTTAAAAAGTAGGCAAATAGATTGGCAGAGGTCTGAAACTTTGGCCACATGAAGTATCTGACAAATGCAACAGAGTGCAAAAGGAATTTTGTCAATAGGTGCAACGAGCCACAAATGGCGGGAGGTCAAAATCAGGTGTTTAGTTTGAAGACATAGTGAAACTTGCAGACTTGTGTAAATAGCTCTAGGAGATAGCGTTGCAATTATGGCAAATAGATTCGTCAAGAGTTGAAACTCATGTTGAGACAAGTGTTTGCAACATGCTTCATGACGCAAAAGGAAAAAAGGTCACGAGACTCTCCGACTGAAAGTTATAAGGGGTCAAACATGGCGACAAATCACTGTCGGCAGAACACAACACACAACTTGCAAAAGTTGCAAACGGAATCACCTTTGAAAACCCATCAAACAGATTGGTACAAGGGTCAAATTTGGAGCATAAGAAGTACTTCATGCCTACAATGCAATGGAGAAAACCATCTGATCAGGAGTGCAACTGGGAAAAAGTTATAAGCATGCAAAGTAGTGTCCTGACAAGCAGTTACACTGTTCGGCAATGCAATCAGTAGAAATTGCCTATAGAATGGCCCTTGAAAAGTGATCAAATGGATTTGTAATAACTTAAAACTTGGAACACATGAACCATTTTCACCATAGATCACAGATCAATAATCAATTTGCATGGATCAATCCCTAGGTAAAAGATACAGGCCTCCAAACAAGGCTCCCAACAAGAAAAGCTCAAAGTGGCAAACTGCAACTTTAAGTGAATCCCTCAAAATGGGTACTTACCAAATCAACTCAAACTGAAAACTGAAAGTTGCAAACCACTGAATGTGCTAAATGAAGAGTGTTCCAAGCATTTAAAGGCTCATATCACTTGATTTCAAATTGGCCCAAAATCAGGACCACTCAAAGCAATATCATCAAACTGACCTTCCAAAGCAAAAAGAGCACTTCATTGCAAAAATTCACATAGGGGACCCAAAAATGCCTTCCTCATTTTTGAGCCCAACACATCCGATCCCATCTTGTGATTTTATCTTTCCCTCTTCTATTTCGCTCCAATTGAATTTATTGCCACCAGATCTTCGCATGGCCTTTCAATCTGGCCTTTGCAAATTTGACCCTATCAGGATCCTCAACATCTTCATACTCAAAATATTCCTCACATTCATTGATCCAGTCGATCAATTCCTCTAGGTTAAGATTTCTTGAAAATGTAGGAACCTCAATCTTAGGTCTTTTCCCAATTTTGGAAATCGCCCGAAAAAGTCTTTCTTCCTCCTGGTTCACAATTTCAGCTTCTCCTTCTTGATATTCTTCTTCGGCTTCATCCTCGCTTTCGTCTCTGACATTAAGATTCATTCCTTTGCGAATCTCTTCTTGCAATGCTCGCACTTGTCTCTGCAACTCTCTAACCTCAGGTGTCAAAGCACCAGCTCTTCCACCACATTCTCTTCGTGGAGGCATTTTCACGATGCGCGCTGAAGCCCTAACCACGGTCCTGGTGCAAACTGCCTCACAGTCGGCAATTTGTTTACACACTCAGGAACTCCTGCTTTGATACCACTTGATGAAGGGTGCTCCCCTTAATACCACAAGCACATAACAGAAATAGAGAAACAACAACAATAATATGCAAGAATAGAAAATTAGCTTCTTATTATCTCCACAAATGTGGAATTACAAACTTTCAAAATTACAATATGCAAAGCCACATGGGCATTCCCTTACAATATTCTGTAGGACAAAGCCTCGAATCAATACCCAGAACTGCCCTAGACAACACTACGGGCCTTCTTTATATAGGCAATTTCCACCGCCCGAGAAGGTTCTAGAAATTTAGCCCTTAGGGCCGACCAAACTTAGAATTATTTTATTTTACAATTTAGTACATCAAAGTCAGCTCAAAATGAGTTCTGAAACTCAAACATAAATTTTGAAGAAAAAATATTTTTCGCCATTTCAAGTGACCCAACTTCCGAAGATCATAAGTCATCGCCCGTTGACCTGATTGGCTATTATGACCCCATTCTGGAAATGCCACGAAGCGCTCTACAGGCTTGATTGGCGCAAAGCTCATGTCACCCAAATTTTCAAAACTAGACCTGATCTAGCCATGAAACTTTGCTAGCAGGCTGATATGACTGAGATGAACCTCCACATGTAAAATTAGAACATTATGAGATCGTAAGACCAACTTACTAAAAATAGCAAGTTTCCATAAATAGCAACTTTGCACAAGATAGCCCTTATTGAATACAAAAACAAAAATATTTTTGGGTGATGCAAGATTGCTCTTACACCCAGGATGCTCCTGCATCAATATATATATATATATATATATATATATATATATATATATATATATATATATATATATATATATATATATATATATATATATATATATATATATATACATACATACTTTCACTCAAAGATACATGTGCATGTGTGTGATGAACTTGTAAATTTTCAATACTTTCAATTATAGATTACATACACATGTACATGTTTAATTTAAATTTGATGAACTTGATTTCAATAGATTAAACATACATGAATCATGTTTGAATTCAATATAAATTACATACATGAATGATGTTTGATTGTACACATGTTTGATTTAAATGTACATTCGATAATAGTTGTGTGCACGTACTTTTAATTTAATGGTGTTGTACTTCAAGTAGATTTTATATTTAAGACATGCATGTCCTAATGTAACACATGCAAATTCAATACATACACGTAAGACATAAATTTGAAGTACATGTACATGATAATTATAAGATATCCACTTGCAAGACATAAATGTGAGATCTATATATTCTTAATTTTTAATTTAATTCAAGCTCCATTCACTATGGGCACCAGTAGGAAAGAATGGAGCTAAGAAAACCTCTGGTCTTGCCCGTGAAAAATTTAGTTCAAATCATATTTCATGCATGATTTAGTCCACATCTTCAGGTTCATCTCTCTCTCGAATAACATTTAATATTTTCTCATGGTCGTCAGTATCAAGTCTCCACTTACGAATGCCACATCCCGTCACAGGAACAAGAGATAGGACGGTGGCAATTACAAGATGACTATATTGATAAACCTTATTGTTAGGTTGATAATCAATAAAATGAATCCCTTGTTTAAGTATTTTGGTTTGCTTCAAATATGTTCCTTGCACGACAACTGAACCTGCACAATGTGTTCCTCAATGTTAAATATATAGATGTGATAAATACTAACCACATAAACAAACTTAAATACAATACTAGAACCTATGGGAAACATAATTCCATCGCTTATTTCACTCTGTGTTAGCTTCATCCTCTCCTTACAGCAACGTAATAAATAGTAACTAACACCTTCCACATTTTCAAGCTCTGCTACTTCTGCAAAAATATGTCCTGCATTTAAAGTGAACTTTTAATTTTAGGAACTTGTAAATATAAATTAAACAAACTTTATTTAATGAATTGAGAACTTATGAGTCCTTTTTAAAAACATGTACATATAAACACACACGTACCTATTTTGATCAAACCTGAAATATGGTCATAATCTATAGAAATCAATGGAATGTCGTCAAAGCTTTCATCCTGAATGTCATTTGCGTTTGTAACATCTAGTGGAACCAAATTCCATTCACTAACATATCCACATTTTTGGTTGATACATTCGTCATAGTTTTCAAAAATGCAATCATAACAAAAGCATGAATAATCTCTAGTGTACAATGACCACACATTACTATCCGTACTCATAATTGAATGTAGGGATCTTGTTTTGTCTACTCTCTTGTATCCATGGATTGATCTTCTATCAACACCTAAACAATAGAGAGGTCACATGTAAAAATTAAAGACATATATATAAGTTAACTCAAACAATGATCAATAAATTTAAAATTAGTACCTATTATCTCCCAGAATACTCGGAAGGGTATGACTCAATCTAATCGTGATGATGTGTTATCATGATTTGGCACCATAAAATGCATCTTGCACCACTCAACTACATCATGAGCATTATTTATACGATATCCCTAATAGTCCAATTGATACTTTCTTAAAGCATATTTGATACAAGCTCCTGCACCATCATGCTCTCCCTTTCCATGTCCACTCTCAAAGAAACTCCAAATATGTGGTATCTTTTGGTATCAATGATATCTACATAGTGCGTAAAATGGCATTACTGATTTAAATTGTGCTGCACATCCATCCGACCAAACAAAATGCTTTTCAATTTTGATGCCTTTGTTTTCCAAATATCCAAAAAATGTCTTAAAGCAATGCTCGACAAAATGTATGTCATGCTCTTTATCATCACTTATGTAAAAGTGATATTCTTTCTTTATGACTCATGCTTCATATGTACTTTCAACACCATCCAAATCTAATTGTGCATGTTGATAAGACACATGTACCATGATAGTCATCTGCTATGTATAGTAGTATTTTGCTTGAAGTTGTTTTTGAGATACAAAGGAGTAGTTCTCTGCAAAATCAACAACCGATAAAATCATTCCAACTAGAAAAGATTCTTTTTGTATTTAGAATTGTTCTGCCTACCATTTAGCGAAAAAAATATGTCGTATGTATGGTTGAATCAATTTATGAAAATTCTCCATAAATGTTGCAACAGGTATCTCGTCTTCTACATATTCCAACCTTGTTGATTCTTTCTTGACTTTTGTTTCAGACTTTATGTACTTGTATCTCTTGCATTTTATCATCCTCACCATGTCAGTATCTTCAAGTCTTAAAGGAAATTTAGCCAAATCCCCGCATGTTTGACAAGTTCCTCTTATGCAATCTATTTCAATTATTTCATGATCAATTGATTTGTTACATAAGATTGATGTTATGAATTGACTTGGACGTTTAGGAAAATCATTTTGAGAACCACCACTTTCTTCTATCATCTTTCTAAACCCTTGGTAGTAGAGATCAAATTCAATGTGATATCGACAACAACAAGTTTCAAAAGATTTATTTATCTTTACAAAAAATGGTTTTAATCTTTCAAACATTGTTTGTCCAATCTTAATGTCAAGATTTGAGTTACAAAATGAGAGATACAATTCATGTTGTGTGGTGTCCAACCAATGTTTTGTGTGCTGGAAATATTCCTTAGGCCCAGTCCTCTTCTTGATAACGTCTCTTGTATTTGGTGAAAGATGAGTATGATCAATCCAAAATGACGTAACTAAGTTCCTAACTATTTCATTAATTCTATCAGACCGAGGAGCTCTACACATTAGTGCCCAATTACCTTCCAATATGGTATCATCCAAATTGATTCTTCTTTTCAAATAGTGTGTCATTGTCTTCCTACTGTACCCGATCTGAGATGAAAGTGAAGAAATTTGTCTTCTTTGAGACATGTTTTTATTTAAAATAGATGTCAGTATCACTCTTCTTGAAATGGACCTATCTATACATCTAGTTGTTTTCCCAATGGAATGCAAACCTTCCTTAACACTGTCAACAATATTTTTTTGTACGTTACTTGATTTTAACTTTTTCAAACTTGCATCTACACCCAATAATTTTAATGGCTCTTTTAACTCATCTTTAAGAAGTGTAATTGATAACAGTTGAGTTTTTTCAAGTGTACCAAGATTCTCAAATTGTTTCATTATTTGCTTAAACTTTTTATTCAATGCCCTCTTTGTAATATTTATGGGTTGTTTAGCATAATCTCTCAATTTTTCCACATCCATTTCAATTAAATGATTTATGCTTTTACGATTAATTTTTCTCTTGAACTGTTGGAGTAGATTATCATTCACATATGTTTCTTGCACTTCCACTACAAATAAAATAAAATAAAAAATCTTAATATCTCATCTTAAGGGGACCTTCATGAAATAAGTATTCAAAATCTCTTGAACATGTTCGAACTATAATAATTTATACATTAATTCAAGAGAAATACATACTTGTTTGACCTTGGGTTGATTCAACTTGGGATGCCCCTTGTCCAACATTTTCATCATCAAAGGCTACATGTACGTGTAACAAAAACAATAACTTAAATTCTTAGGGGAAAGACCCAAAATATATATTCACCAATAAGAGACTAAATCGAGAGAGTCTATGAGAGAAAGAGAGAGATGTGTACTTATTTGATATTCTGAGACTTGTGCTTGTTGAGCTTGTGATGACCCTTCTCCAACTTCTGAAGGTTGGGCTTGTTGAGCTTGTAATGACCCTTCTCCAACTTCTGAAGGTTGGGCTTGTTGAGCTTGTGATGACCCTTGTCCAACTTCTGAAGGTTGGGTAGCTTGTTGAGCTTGTGATTCTTGAGCATTTCCTACACATGTATGAAGTATAAATTAGTCATAGTTCATTGCTCATCTAATTAGTCCTAATTGGTTCTAATAGGTCATATAATTGGTTCTAATTTAGTCTAATTAGATCTAATAGGTCATAATTGAATCTAATAGGTCCTAATTGTTCCTAATTGGTCATAATTGTGTCTAGTTGGTCCTAATTGGTCCTAATTGAGTTTAGTAGGTCATGTTAGGTCCTAATTGGTCCATATTAGGTCTTAATTGGTCATAATTGAGTCTAATTGACTATAATTGGATCTAATAGGTCATAATTGAGTAGATAATAAGTCATGTGTTAGGTCCTAATTGGTCCTAATTAGTCCTAATAGGTCAAGTTAGGTCCTAATTGGTCCCAATTGAGTCTAATTGGTCCTAATTGAGTCTAATAGGTCATATTAGGTCCTAATTGAGTTTAGTAGGTCATGTTAGGTCCTAATAGGTCCTAATTAGGTCTTAATTGGTCATAATTGTGTCTAGTTGGTCATAATTGAGTCTAGTTGGTCCATATTGGTCCTAATTGAGTCTAGTTGGTCATAATTATGTCTAGTTGGTCCTAATTAGTCATAATTGAGTTTAGTAGGTCACGTTAGGTCCTAATTGGTCCATATTAGGTCCTAATTGGTCATAATTGAGTCTAATTGGTCCTAATTGAGTCTAGAATAAGTCATATTAGGTCCTAATTAGTCCTAATTGACTATAATTGGATCTAATAGGTCCTAATTGAGTAGATAATAAGTCATGTGTTAGGTCCTAATTGGTCTTAATTAGTGCTAATAGGTCAAGTAATAGGTCATGTTAGGTCCTAATTGGTCATAATTGAATGTAATAGGTCCTAATTGTTCCTAATTGAGTCTAATAGGTCATGTTAGGTCCTAATTGGTCCATTTTAGGTCCTAATTGGTCCCAATTGAGTCTAATTGGTCCTAATTGAGTCTAACAGGTCATATTAGGTCCTAATTGAGTTTAGTAGGTCATGTTAGGTCCTAATTAGGTCTTAATTGGTCATAATTATGTCTAGTTGGTCATAATTGAGTCTAATTGGTCCATATTGGTCCTAATTGAGTCTAGTTGGTCATAATTAGTCCTAATTGAGTTTAGTAGGTCATGTTAGGTCCTAATTGGTCCATATTAGGTCCTAATTGGTCATAATTGAGTCTAATTGGTCCTAATTGAGTCTAGAATAAGTCATATTAGGTCCTAATTAGTCCTAATTGACTATAATTGGATCTAATAGGTCCTAATTAAGTAGATAATATGTCATGTGTTAGGTCCTAATTGGTCCTAATTAGTCCTAATAGGTCTTAATAGGTCATGTTAGGTCCTAATTGGTCATAATTGAATGAAAGTGGCCCTAATTGAATCTAATTGGTCATAATGGAATCTAATTGGTCCTAATTGTTCCTAATTGAATCTAATAGGTCCTAATTGTTCCTAATTGTTCATAATTGAGTCTAATAGGTCCTAATTAGTTCTAATTGAGTTTAATTAGATCTAATAGGTCATAATTGAATCTAATTGGTCTGAATTAGGTCCTAATTGGTCATAATTGTATCTAGTTGGTCTTAATTGAGTCTAGTTGGTCCATATTAGGTCCTAATTGAGTCTAATTAGTCCTAATTGAGTTTAGTAGGTCATGTTAGGTCCTAATTGGTCCTAATTAGTCCTAATAGGTCCTAATAGGTCATATTAGGTAGTATTAGGTTCATATAGGTTCTAATTAGGTGAACATATAGGTTCTAATAGGTCCTAATTAGTCCTAATAGGTCCTAATAGGTCCTAATTAGTCCTAATAGGTCCTTATAGGTCCTAATTAGTCCTAATAGGTCCTAATAGGTCCTAATTAGTCCTAATAGGTCCTATTAGGTCCTATTAGATTCATATAGGTTCTAATTAGGTTCTAATTAGGTTCTAATAGGTCCTAATTAGTCATAATTAGGTTCTAATAGGTCCTAATAGGTCTTAATTAGTCGTAATATGTCCTAATAGGTCATATTAGGTCCTAATTAGTCATAATAGGTCCTAATTAGATTCTAATAGGTCTTACTAGGTCCTAATTAGTCCTAATAGGTCCTATTAAGTCCTAATTAGTCCTAATTGAGTCTAATTAGGTGCTAATTGGTTCTCATTGATTCTAATTGGATCCTAATAGTCCTAGAATAGGCCCTAATTAGTCCTAATATGTCCTATTAGTCAAAATAGGTCTACAATTAGGTCTAGTTAAGTCTAATAGACCTGTACAATATCACATTTACATGAACATTAAGACAAGTCTTGACCATCAACTCAAAATATCTATCTAGAGACATCTTAGACATACCTTGATTCCGACAATGATATCTTTTTTGTGATTCTTCATGTAGTCTTTGTTCAGTCTCTTCTGAATAATGTCGTGTACTTTTGTTTAGCCTTCTCTTTTTATTTCCCATCACAACTTACAAAATTATTCCATGCCAAAATGTCTTCCTTCTTCCTAAATTTGTGAATTATTTTATTGCTTTCGGATTTATGAAATGAAAAAAAATACATTTATTTATACCCAATTCTTATTACCCAGAAATGCCACAAAAAAGGCTGACATTGGTTTCGATCGAAACTAGTTGACTTTTGATCGAAAGTCCCTTATTATTGACTAAATGTTGCATTTTAAAGTCAAACTTGACTTTCGATAGAAACTAAAGGACTTTCGATCAAAAGTCCTTTAGTATTAACTAAATTTTTCATTTTTTGCAAAAGTACTTTCGATAGAAAGTACTTTCTATTGAAAGTCATTACTTTTGATCGAAAGTGCCTAAAATGGGAGTTGGTTTCAAGTTTTCAAGAAATTCTGAGAATTTCATGGCTTCCAGCCTCAAGCACGCTAATCAAATGGATGAATAAAAAGACATCCTTTTGCATACAACAAGTACTCAGAATTAGCTTTCTAACGATTATATATTTGACTATTTTTAAATTTATTATGTGTATGATTTTTGACATTAAATGAATGTAGGTTTTTTATCAAATATAAACCTCTGAGTTTGACATTCAATGAAAAATAGTAAACAAGGAAATTTTTTTTGGAAAAATAATAGTGCCCTCCGTATTTGAGTCTACTTTCTATTAAAAAAATAATAATTGAAATTTGATAAATACATAATAAGTTATAAGCTATGTAGTCAAGGTAGGTCAAAATTTTGGTTTAGTCAACTTCAAACATTAATAAAATATGCAATAATAGTGATAATGTCATCAAACCAATTGCATGCCCTCCGTATGGATGTTACAAAACTAAATTCAAAAGAATCACATCCATATCTATTTTACAAAAAAAGTTATGCTCTATGAAAATAGTGTTACTATTTGAAAATGACATTTTCAGCACCATACAAGTTTTCGTGGGAGAAAGAAAAAAGTATCCAAATAAATTCCAAATAAAAATAAAAATATATATTTAGAATCTAGACAAAAAATCCTAAAAAACTCTAATTTACTTCATCCTCCGATTTTGAGCCATTCAACGGCAATATGCATCCGAATCTGAAAGTTTTTTCTCAAAATGTAGAGTTCAGTGTCCGTTCAGGGTAAAAAGTGTAACCCACTATTGTGGGTTCACCCTAAAATTAGTGATATCTAGCTAGATTTTGCATGCTCTTCATTTTAATACCCGTACTAATGATGCTAAGATTTCCTTCCTCTATTTTCTAGGTGAAAAATTAGAGAACATTTTGCCACCACATTGGCAACCAACCTAGAAAGATGATGTCAAAATTATCCGTGCATACTAGATCCAAAGAGGAAAAAAGTGAAAAACAAAATAAGAGAAAATAAAAGGGAAAATGAAAAAAGTGCAAAAATTTAGGTTACATTAGTAACTCTATCAGAGCTATGGATGTCTGACTAGAAGTAGAGAAATGTTAACAGTTGTTAAGGCAATAACCTTGTCAAGGCTATAGATGCATGATTGGAAGCAAGTCTCTATCCAAGTGGCTATGGAATAAATCTCACCTACGTATTCTAGTGGATAGGTGGAAATTGTTTCATCTTCTTAGTAAGGGGAAGGATTAACTCCTTAGACACACACAAATCTAGGAATGACCTAATTTCATTTTTTGACATGTTAATCTAATGATCGATTGATTTTGTTTTCATCACAGGTTATCAAATATAAAGTTTTGTTACAAAACTAAAATTAAATGCAACCACTTTCTCTCAGGCCTCATTGTACCCCTTTCTTCTATGATTATTAGGTTTGTCGATCTATTTTGTTTGATCTTGAAATGTGATTATTGGCAACGCTTGTATAACCTTCATAATGTTTTTATTCTTTGTCTCTCTTTAGTGGCTCTTTCTTGCAACTATTTTGTACCTTGAGTCTGTTGGTTTGATTTGTGCCTTCTATTTAATGCTTTGTTTTCTTCCCAAAATAAATCATTGATTCTTTTCTTTTGTGTACAGGTATTTCTAGCACCTCAGACTTTTGTTCAACTCACAAATATAACTAGTCTAAGATATTCATATTTATTTGACTCTCTATCCCAATGGATATGGCTCTAGTCTGTGCAACCAGATATTCTAAGGTCCACTCTTGACAAGAAAAGAACCCCTAAAACTCACCAAAATGTAGACACCTACACCAGTAGTTTTAAACACCTCACGTCTTCATCCTTCGATCACTTGATTGTGTAGGGTGCATTCACAATAACAAAGTTCCCAATGATGTTTGACACATGCTATCCCGTTGAAGTTTCTAGCCTCTCTATGGAGGATTGCTTCTCTCTAAGTTATTTTAGCTCACCACGTGTCTCCCTGGACACCCACACTTGATAGGACCTTGTCAATACATATTTAGGGAATATTCTTCCTTGTAAGGATTTTCACAACTAACATAATTATAGAAAACTATTCTCTCCATTTAATTCAAATTGGTCCATGCAATCATGACATCCCTCATCAAGTTTCCACAGTTTTTTTTCCAATCCTAGCTAGCACGCATACTACAACTAGCTAATCAAAAGAATGCATTTTCCCGCAGTACAAGGAATCAAGTGATTCATGTTGCATTCTTTAGCATGCTAATCGATTATAATAAATTGTAATCATTTTGTGATCATGTCAACCAAGGTTTGTTCTATAAAACTCCAGGGACTTATGAAATTAAAGAGGTTGGAAATATTGGACTTTTGTTCAATAGGAAATGAATTACACAGTATTATCTATAGAGGTTTTACTTTTATGAGAAAAGACCCTATAACCTTTCAACTAGGGGTGCATACTATAGCATTGATTTTCTGTGGCATTCTATCTCACCTTAGCATGTTTTCTCTTAATAAATCATGGGGACTATGTATTTGGTGCCTTTTTTGTATTATTAATCACTATGTCATGTGTTGAATTACTATAGGTTTGATCTAGTTTGTTTATGTGGGTGCAATAGTTTTTTATTTCATTAGTTGTACTTGTGATCATGATGGATTATCTCTCCTCACAATGCATCTAATATAGAAGATGACTTGTATCTTTTACAGCCTACTCCTCATAAAGATGGTTTTTAGGAAGTGAGGTCTTTTCTTTCAACCCTTATATGAAATATTTATGTCTATTGATAAATAGGGTTATATACTATGTCCTTGGTTGGAAAGGCTTGTAATTTCTTTAGGATTTTTGTGCCTCAATTCATATCCTTGTAGATGTTTCCCACAACTAGATATTAATGTTTTAGCCCTATGTATGATCATTTTTACTTCTTATTCTCCTATCAATAATGAAGGGTATGTGGTACATCATGTCATGAGTGAATGAAGGTATAAAACTTTGACTATAATGGTCAAACCCCTACAAATAACATATGATAAATTTGTTGCCCTTCCAACAAAGATTTGATCTAAAACTTTGTCTCCCCTTAGCTTAGGTTGTTTACAAAAGGTTTCTCCCTTCTTTTTCCCCAAACACCACCCATGAAGAGTCATCTTCTAAAGTCCCAGAGGTTATTTTTCTAGGCACACCTCATCCCACTCCTACAAAATTTATTGACTAACCTTCTTTAGGCATGAGCCTAATAGGGGATCAACATCATGCTTGACTCATGAACATTTGCTTCATATCCATCAAAGGATAAATACTTTGAAACATTAAGAAATTTTTTGCAAACCTTATGACACCCACTCCTACCACATCATCCTTGCAAGAAATAAAAAAAACAACTATGGTGTGATTTTTGTCATTTGTCCATCCATCAGAAAGAATGGTGCAACCAAGTTGTTTCTATTATATTATTTTCTCTTCCACCACTTCTTTTTCCCCAGCAATTGCATTTGTGAGGAACCTACAAGTATGAATTAAAATTAATGTTAAGTACACAATTTTGATTGAAACATAACTTAAATTCAACAAAAATTCATCATTACTCTAAAAAAAGAACTTAAATTTAGTATACAATCTAAAAATTAAAACTCAACATAAATTATCAAGATTCAAAACTAAAACAAGTGAACTAAACTCTGACTCAAATCTGCATGAAAAAGTGCCTTGTAGCCCTTTTCTACCCTAGTTATTGTAGTAACAAAATTTAGCCAATATGGATTTTCTGCCACATTGAATGGGATGTTGTTGAAGTACTCAAAATTAACACAAGCAATGTCTACTTACTAATGCACCTCCCTATTCCATTGAGTTCCCTCCAATGATGGTTGTGCTCAAGGTGTGTTTTTCTGCACAAAATATCTATCTATAGATTGTAGTTGCAACACCGATGGTGGTGCTATATTAGAAGTAGTAGAAGTGTTGGTTATAGGGATGATGGATTTATGGATACATAGGCCACAAAGAGAGCCCACTATACTCTTGAGTGCCACTTTTTCTTCTTCAAGGTTGATTGTAACACCTTGAGATTCAACTAAGCATGCTCTCATGGCTAGTTTTGCCCTTTCCCTATGAAATTTTTTCTCTTCTTGAGAATAAAGCAAGGTATTCATTTTTATTTTTATTTCATTTGCGATCTTCACACAAATCCTCACATCATGCCTAATTATTCCTACAAGGTGGTATTTCAAGAGGTTTATGAATCTATATATTACTTTTCCACATGTGATACAAATTATAGTATTAATTTTTGGTCCTTCAAAGGAATACTTCCAAGCATTATGTCTAGCCCCTTAGTATGTGTGCATACATATCCAAATAGGCATGTGTCTTCTAAGACATTGGAAAACCCTAAATTTGGCCCATTTGCAAAAGAATCTTTATTTGTCATTATCAATCAAATTTCAACCTACACATACAAATTGAAATCATAAATTAATATTTTCATTAAAAAAAATTAGCAAACAAACTAAATAGTTTAAATACTTTTAAACATAGTTGAAACTTGGAAAAAAAAATTAAAAATGTTAGGGTTTTAAATTTTTAGGAAAATATGAGATTCTAAAGAAAAAACTGAAAAAATCTTTAAAAATTATTAAAAAATGGTGATAAATCTTGTTCATTACACTCAAAAATAATTTAGAGTACTTAGGAAATGTCATTATAGATTTTCTATAAACCAAGATGCAACGAAGAGGAGATTAAATGATTTTTTTAAAAAGGAAGAAAAAGAAATCTAAAAACTTACCTAAGAATTTGATTTTTCTTCAAAATCCTCTTCAAATCTACCTAAATCCTTGAAAATTACCTTGCAATAGCTTGGAAGGTTTTTTTTGGCTTGCATAGAAAAATTAGAATTGACAAAATGCAAAATGATTTTTTTTTTTTTATGTCAAAACCTATTATATCACTGCGGTTGAGTAATAGACACAGACTCATGAATTTCTCAATGAGAAGTTGCAAAAAAATACTCACCACCTCCAATTTCTTTCAAGAAGTTAAAAATTCATAAAGTTCTTTATGAGTATTGCATCTATGATAGTTATGAGTCAAGAAACTAAATTGAGAAATGAAGAGTGTGAATGGTTTAGGAAGAAACTTAGATTTTGGCAAGCTAATTGGGTTCCTTCTAAGGGGGCCTTTAGAGGATTAATGATTCTATTGAGACCTCAAGCAATAATAGGAGAAAAAATAGTTAAGGGAATATAATAGTTAAGCTACAAAGTTAGAAGTTTTTTATTGAATCTTTAGTTTGTTGTGACTAATGTTTATGGTGTAGTCTGTTGTTTAAGGAAAAGAGTAAACTGGACTACGATTATTTAGGTTTCAATTTATTGGCCTTTATATTTTTATCTAATTGGAGGGTACTTCAAATAATCATGTGTCTCTTGCTTTTTGTTAGTAGAAAACCTTTCGTCGATGGGCCCAATATCTTCATAAGAATGACATGTGGCTAACTTGCAAGCATTTATGGAGATTCAACTTTTATCTAAGGGAAGATTTTGTGTTGATGTACAATGAGTTCTTCTTGTTGCAGCTACATGATTCCATATGTCTAGCTTTGCGAACTTATTATTTCTTTCAATTTTAGCACAGTTTCCAGAAAAGTTACCACTGTGTTTTTAGAGGAGGTGGTAGTTGAGATACCATAGTAGCAGAAGGGTGGTAGCTAAGAAAAGTAATCGAGGATATGATTTCCTTGAAAATTGAGGGCTAGCTTTCAATTGTTAAGCCAATGATGAAGGTTTCAACTTCTTAAGCCTTGTAGAAATGAACACATGGCACACTATCTGATCTTATTTTTATTAGGGTTTTTAGGCCACCACTTCTTGACTGGCTTATATATATAGATATTTGTGATGTAAAAGACAAGAGATTGAATGATATTAATATATGATCATTAGAGGATGATCAAGAAAGGGACTTTCATTCTTATGCGAAAGGCTATAAGCCTTAAAATTTTAATGGGCATTTGAATCAATGAAATGTATCAACCATGCTTTTAGCCCTTCATTCTCCCATAATTCATTTCTTTCATGAATTTTTTTTGTGCTTTTCCTAACTTTAGCGTTTGCATTTTGATTTCTGCTGAGAAAATAATGCTTTAAGATTATCTATATGTAGTTATCATTTATCTTTTTTTTAATGTCTCATGCTTAAATAGTTATTCGTGGATCAATGACTATCTTGCATTTGATCTAAAGGGTTGCCTTAATGTTTTACTATGAAATAGACTATGCATTTTAAAGTGTTCCAAAATCTTGGCGTATCGCCATCCATGTCTTTTCAGTAACACTTCTTTCCCTTTTACCCTTCAAGAAATGAAGACCTGGCTTCTAAAATCCCAAAGGTCGCTCAGTGGAAACACATAAGGTCCCCCATTCACTGAGCTTCCCATAAGGTTGTTTACCTAAAAGAAATTTTTTGGTATCAATAATATCTTTTTCTAGCACGCCTGGTGGGACAAAGCTTTTACGACTGTAGAAGGGATTCCTTCTTCTATGTTTTTAGCCTTCAAGAGGCAAATTCCAAGAACCTAATGACTTCGTAGCCATATTGGGCTAGATTTTAATGGTATGAGTTGAGTTCCCATTTTACGCACTTTTTTCCCTTGTAAATCCTTCCCCCGTCTAGTAAAATAGAGAGATACTATGACCAACAATATTTTCCTCCTCCTTTCCATGAAAATACATATGTTCCACCTTTGAACCAACAATATCAAGTCAATAGTACTGATAGTTATTCTCCATACACCATTACTAGACCTAGTTATTGGAAAAACCCTGATGTGTCACATTTCAGGCTAACTTACCAGCATAGCTGAATTTGAGTATTTCTAACTAAAAAATATTTTTTTTTCAAACATATAGTCTAGCTAGATTCATTAGATAAGTGCTTCAACTTTTCCAATTGGAAATATCTATTAAATGCATATTTTATACCAATTTGGGTCCAATTACCAAAGAAATAAAATTATTTCAGAAAAATTGTTTCAATAACTCCTACTCTTTTTAATGATATTTTAAAAAATATATAAAAATACCCTTTTGTAGAGCTCAGAGTCAAGATTATTTTCATATAAGTTTTATAGTATTTTGATTAGATCTAATATATTATAATTTCAAAATACTGCAAGTAGGTGTTTTAACATTTTAGAAGATGCTGCTTCAAATAAAGAAAAAAAATAGTAAATCATATCAGAAAATTTTAAACTTTATATTTAACACTAGATGAGAGAGTCCTCTTCAAGAATGTGTAATTTTTCTTTTTGAATGGTGTAGACTTGATAGGGGAAATTTGATGGGAGAGGAAAACTATCGATTTTGGATAAGTTCAACTTTGAGTAGTTATATTAGAGAAAATATACATCAAAAACCAATCTTTCTTCTTTTTTGCACTAGCTATACATCTATAACATATTTTGAAATTAGAGGAAAAAAAGATTATTTGTATATACTTGTTTGGCGAGAACTAGACCCCAGATTTTCATCATTTTTCAACAACTAAAAAATGGACTTCAAAAATTAAAAAAACTATGACAATTCTTATTCAAAATTTTTTTTAAAAATTATAGGCATAAACTTTATCCAATTTTACACATTTCATCATTTTACATTATCTTCAAATTCTAAACACAAATGCCACATTTATGTCATTAAAGTTGAACAATTTGTGTGATGTTGACCTTTTCCTTTATAAAAGTGTGACACAGGTTTTTAATTTTACCTATGATCTTCTCCCGCATATGCCTATCAGTCGTAGGAGATTCCCATTAACTCTTATCAACATGCTTACTCTCTCATCCACAACCAGAATGTGGGAAATAAAGAATATATCAACTGGAGGGACATTTTGTCAAATCTTTGGATAGAGTTGAAAGCTATTAAGGAGGAGAAAAAATATCACCATCAGTGAGAAGAGATTGATTATCAAGCTTACATGTTGTAGAAATAAGTTTTTGTCCTGAATATACAACAAGAGTATTTCCTTGTAATGCAAGCTTCTTCTCAAGAAGACCTATCTAGCTACGGGTTTTTATTTTCTCATGAATCAAATAAAATGGCTTCGAAGGAAGAAAGAGAAAAAGAAAGGGAAGCATAGGAAGAGTTGCGGGAGGATATCAATACGTTTGTCCCCAAAAAAACCTCACTATAGGAATGGGAAAATGAAGGAAACAAAGAGGAGGAAGACTTAATCCTGCTCTTTGAGGAGCTTCCCTTTTTTGTTGATATGGAGGATATTGAGAAAAAGGTTGGTGACATAGTAAATAGAATAGTTCAGGAAGAGGCATGCTTCCAATTCTACCAGGTTGGTGTTACATAGGGATCTCTTGGATTTAAGGATCTCCTAGAGGAAGTTGACACCAAGGAGGACTTTTTGTATAAATTTGATGTCATTTATGCATTGAGTAGCCTCAAGTCGGGGAACTTCTGGGCCTACATACCAAGAGATGCAACAAGAAGAGGAGATCTCCTTTACATTAAAGAATCTATCATGATCTATTTTTTATGGTTATATGAAGGAAAATAAGGCAAAAAACTAATCATGGTATGTCCCATCAGACATCTAGTCGAGACCTAAAAATCACCACTAGTCACGCTCACCTACGAGGATGAAGATGAGCTTCACAAAATAAGGAAGAAGCCCACCCATTTTCCACAAGGATATGGCATTCCAATGCAGGTGAGTTTCTTTATTTTATATCTTTGGGAGGCATTACAACATGTTGGGTGCCTTTCAAGCTTTCTCTTCTGGATGTCCATCCAAAAACATGTAAAATATCAAAGGCTAGTGAGGAAGGGGAGCTATTTGCAACAAACCAATCAAGGGTTTTGTTTGATTCTAATGATGTAAATATGTGTATATATGTAAATACTTGTATAGCAGTAGGTTAGGATTTTTATTTTCCAATAAGTGCATGATTGCACAGGTTGTTGCATCATCTCTTATTTTGAGTCTCCTTTTGTCATGCCCAATGGATAAGGCCTTGGTCTGCAAGGCTAGATTCTAAGGTTCTCATCCCATAGGCAGGATTTCTCCCTAAGTTGCCAAAATTGTGAAACAAATTCACAATTCCATGAATTTTTATTTCGAAGCAGTGCACTTTTTCCATCTATTAGAACACCATGTGTTTTGGTCGCAGTGCTATTTTTTTAAGGTTTATCCCTGCATATGTGTCACTTGTCCCTCGAGCATTATCAAAAATTCAATTAATGGAAGGCCTAGACATCATATTAAGATTGACATGTGGGTTCTTCATGGGATTTTGGGGAAGACAAGTTTTCAATGAAATCATAAAACCTACTCGAGTGTCGCATGTCTCTTGCTTTTTGTTAGCATAAAATATTTTGTCAGTGGGCCCAATATCCTTTTGATCATGACACCTGGGTAACTCACGGGCATTTATGGAGCTTCATCTTTTGTCTGAGAGAAGCTTTTATGTAGATGCACAATGAGTTCTTCTTGTTGCATTTGTATGATTCCATGTGTCCAGCTCTGCGAACTTATTAT